>WSYH01000281.1:73419-241249 GCA_036426205.1 Ascaphus truei | reverse complement strand
GGGGGAGAGTTAGAGAGGAGGGGAGAGAGAATGACATAGGGGAGCCTTCAAAATTGCTGGGGTGCCCAAAAATTATAGTTACACCACTGGATTTTTGTCACGTTTTCACTTACCATAAATGTATCGTATCTGATGTTTAACCAGGTCTCTAAATATACAATTTACCATCTCAAACCACTAAGGATATTAATCTTTGATCAAATATTTGTACAAGAATGGCACTATTTTTGCAGAAGGGCACTGATTGAGCCACCTGAAGTAGTGATATCCTGGAAGTCTGGCCTGTTGGTGGCCCTTGAGGACTGGAGTTGGCCACTCCTGTTATAGATTATTAACTGAGCACAGTAACTAAATATGCACTGAGGCCTATAATATGCAAGAAGAATATGGTAATGAAACGCAGGGTGTTAGTTCTGTGCTACGTCAAATGGAAGGAGCTTTTTAGTGACCTTATTAATAGCTGTATGCATTTGCACTGTTTGAATTAACATTATACAGCATTCTACCATTGCCATGTTTTATAAACGCAGCCACCTCCTGGGTGGAATTCTTGCAGTACGTTAGGAGTACATGTCATACTCTAGGGGTTGTTATGTACTACTGGCTGCAAAACCTGTTCAAAACAAGTGCCAAACCAATGCCAACGAATTGCACCAAATTTATCAAAGTAAAAACTCCAGCTGCTTTCCATTGGATAAATGTGGGGCTTTTTGATAATGACTGAGCCACTGATTGAGCCATCTGTGCTGAAGTAGGGATAGCCTGAAAACCTGTCCTGTTGGTGGCCCTTGAGGACTGCAGTTGGTCACGCCTGCCCTAAAAGATATTTTCTTGCCCTTCAAGTGCTAGAGAAAATGAACGAAGCAAGTGTTTCTTCTTCTGTCCAGTTGCCCAATTAAGATCGAAAAGCCCTCCTGCTACACACCGGGTTGCTAGACAAGGACATAGATGACTCCACGCTAGTTACATAGAGCTCTTTTATATAGATCTATGTATAGAACTCCGCATAACACTCACTCATCACAGGAGGGTATAATGCAGAGCCTAAAAATAAGATAAGGCTCCCCAGCTGTCTGGACATTCCTGAAAAGAGATTTAAGGAAGATTCTGGGGATCAGACTGAATTACACAGCAGGTTTCCATTCTGGGAGCGACAACTGAGTAATGGATCTCAGGGGGGAAAAAGTGACAGCGCCTATGAGGTCATGTTTGTGATGCACGCATGCCTGGTACCTTCTGAATAGCTCCTTGGTACTAAAGGGCTTCTCAAATTGTGGGTTACATGAATGTTTTTGAAGGGGGTGTGTATGAAACAGAAGACGCAATTGCAGAATTTATATATTATTATTATATTTATCATTGATTTGAAAATCGCCAACCTATTCCACTGCACAGTACCATGGAGGTACAGAGTTATGTATATTACATGAACAGCTACATACAAAGGAGGAGGGGCATAGACAGACAGATACATAGAGGTGATGAGGGTCCTGCTCGTGAGAGCTTACACTCCAGAGCAGGGGTGCGCAAAGTTTTCTCCCTGCGCCCCCCCTGCCTGCGCTCCTCCCCTGTTCGCGCCCCCCCCCCTCCCCTCTGCTTGGCTCCGGCATCAAATGACATCATCTCTCGCTTCTCCCCCTCTCCATCTCCATCTAGCCCTCGTTTCTGCAGAAACCTGCACTCTATTAACCTACCAGCTTTTGATTCCACTTTACACTCCTCCCTCTCCTCTCTCAGTTCTGCTTTAGACCCTGACAACCTGGTCAGGAACTACAACTGTGCCTTATCCTCCTCTCTTGATCTACATGCCCCGATTTCTCTCTGCCGTCCTCGTCCTTCTAACCCCAGACCCTGGCTAAATTCCCACACGCGCATGCTGCGTTCCTCCACTTGTTCCTCTGAACGCCTCTGGAGGAAATCTCATTCACTCGCAGACTTCCTTCACTACAAATTTATGCTGTCCTGTTTCAACTCTGCCCTCTCTCAGGCTAAACAAACCTACTTTTCATCACTAATCAACACACACAAGTCTAACCCACTCAGACTCTTCTCTGTCTTTGACTCTCTACCTCAGACCATCCTCGGCTGTCTCCTCTTCTTCCTACATCTCACCTCAGGACTTTGCTGACTTTTTTAAGGAAAAGGTGGAATCCATACGTCAGAACATCCCCTCTGTTGCCTCCTCCCATCCCACACCGCTTCCTAACTTTCCTCCTCCTTTCCTTGACTCTTTTCCGCTGTCTCGGAAGAGGATGTGTCACTGCTGATCTCCTATTCTGCCTCTACCACCTGCCCTCTTGATCCCATTCCTCTCATCTCCTAAAACCTCTTGCTCCTTCTATAATCGCTACACTCACACAGATTTTTAACTCTTCCCTCTACTCTGGTACCTTTCCATCCTCCTTCAAGCATGCAACCGTTATACCATTACTCAAAAACAGCAAGCTTGACCCTACTTGTCCTTCTAATTATTGACCTGTCTCCCTCCTGCCTTTTGCCTCCAAACTCCTTGGACATCTTGTATTCTCTCGATTGCTACATTTCTCAACACATTCTCTCGTAGACTCTCTACAATCTGGCTACCGCACTGCTCACTCGACTGAAACAGCCCTCACTAAAATAACTGATGACCTCCATGCTGCCAAAGACTGAGGTCATTACACTCTGCTCATACTACTTGACCTCTCTGCAGCATTTGACACCGTGGACCACCCTCTTCTCCTTCACATTCTCCATACTCTTGGTCTTCGTAACAAAGCTCTATCCTGGATCTCCTCTTACCTCTCCCATCATACTTTCAGTGTCTCTTTTGCTAACATCTCCTCCTCTATCGATCTCTCTTTGGGGGTACCCCAGGACTCTGTCCTGGGACCTCTTCTCTTTTCTCTGTACACACTTTCTCTAGGTGACCTAATCACATCTCTTGGGTTTAAATATCACCTCTATGCTGACGACACACAAATTTACCTTTCAACCTGACCTTACACCTGCTGTACAGACCAAAGTTTCTGAATGTCTCTCTGGAATATCATCCTGGATGGCCCTCCACCGACTTAAACTTAACATGGCAAAAACAGTGCTCCTCATACTTCCTCCCAAACCTGGCCCTACCACCTCCTTCCACATTAGTGTTGGAAGCACCATCATTCACCCAGTAGTCCAAAGCTAAAACCTGTCGCTTTTTCCTCCGCAATATAACAAAGATACACCCTTTCCTCTGTTACTCGACTGCTAAAACTTTGACTCAGTAACTCATTCTCTACCGTCTCGATTACTGTAACCTCCTGCTTTCCGGCCTTCCTGCCTCTCACCTGTCTCCCCTACAATCTATCCTAAACGCTGCTGCCAGAATCACTCTACTCTTTCCTAAATCTGTCTCAGCGTTTCCCCTGTTGAAATCACTCTCATTCATGGCTTCCTATCAAATCTCGCACTCAATTCTCCTCCTCACTTTTAAAGCTTTACACTCTTCTGCTCTTACTTACATCTCAGCCCTAATTTCTCGCTATGCACCATCCCGACTCTTGCGTTCTGCTCAAGGATGTCTTCTCTCTACCCCCTTTGTATCTAAAGCCCTCTCCCGCCTTAAACCTTTCTCACTGACTGCACCACACATCTGGAATGCCCACCCCTTTAATACCCGACTAGCACCCTCTCTATCCACCTTTAACACCGACTTGCTTAAGGAAGCATACGAGTTGCATCGTGGCTAATACTATACACAATAGAAAAGCTTGGCCCCCTGCAGACGCACTTACCTGAATGCCCTCCTTCTGTCTTTGTACGTTCTCCCCACCAATTAGATTGTAAGCTCCTCGGAGCAGGAACTCCTCTTCCGAAATGTTACATTTATGACTGAAGCACATATTCCCATGATCTGTTATTTGTATTATTTGTTATTTATATGATTGTCACGTGTATTACTAATGTGAAGCTCTGTGAACACTAAAGCCGCTATATAAATAAAGACATACATACATAGTGGGGCCATGTGACGTCACTTTGCCATGGCAGCGCGACGTCTTTGTGACCCCGCTGCTTAATTTGTTGCTGGGTTACCATGGCGATGAATACCAGGTAGGGGAAGTTACAGACCTTTGTAAGACCCCAACAGAAACAGAGAGACTGAAGATGAGGAGACACTAGAGAAGGAAACACTGAAGGAGCGGTTGGAAAGGTATGACGTGAACCAGAAGAAAGCTGTGTCACAGAGGCCAGTGGAGTGGAGAATGTTCAGGAGAAGGGGGTGATCAACAGTGTCAAAGGCAGCAGAGATCCAGGAGAAATGACCCTTAGGGCTGGGACCCGCTGCGCCCGGCAGCCCGGGTGGCCGCGTGAGCGCTACTCACCATGTGATGGTGCCCTCCCGAGCCGGTCCCAGTCCCCCCTCGCTGCTGGCTCGCTACACGCTGTGACGCGTCAGCCGCCAGGGGATACAAGAGAATTGTAATCCCAAGCGGCGACGCGTCACGTGGTGTGGCTGTGAGCCAATGAGGAGGGGAGGCTTCGGGGAGCGGGGAGGAGAGTGTGGGGGGAAAGGGAAAGCGGCTGCAGCACCAAGGGAGCCCCCCTCCTCCCTCCCACAGACTCTCTCCTCATAGTCTGCAGTGTAAGCAGATGCACGGGTGGGGGGGAACACCTGGGAATGAGGAGGAGAGGAGGAGGAGGGGAGCAGGGAGGCTGCGGGGAGTGGGACACATTTATTTACACTGTCCTCACTCTCATTTACATGCAGGGCCAGGGGGACGGTGCCCGGCTTCAGGGCAAACTGAGGGGGGAGAGGGGGGCGGTGGACGGACGGAACTTTACAGCACCCGATTAAACTGGAGATATGTCAATGTTATATTCCACTCCAGCACACGGACACACGTCATGGCCGCGCCCCCCTCGTCATGGCCCCGCCCACCCGACCCATTTGGTCACGCCCCCCTGCTCCGAAAAAAGTTTCCTGCAGACCGCAGATCGTGGTGCAGTGAGTTGCACGCGCCGCCGGCAAGCAAGACAGCCGTGCGAACGCGTGCAACAGGGCCTTAGCCTTAGATTTCGCTGTGAGTCGGTTATTGGCAACTTTTATTAGTGTTGTCTCAGTTTGCAAAGAGTCAAGCAGGGAGTTGAAGGAGAGAAAGTGGGTCAGGCGGTTGTACACAAGTTGCTCAAGTAGCTTGGCGGTAAAGGGGGGAAGAGAGATGGGACAGTAGTAGAGATGGACGCTGGGTCAAGTGAGGGTTTCTTTAGAATGGGTGTGATGAGTGCATGTTTAAAAGACGATATGAATGTACCAGAGGTGAGACAGAGGTTAAAAGGGTGAGGTAGGGTGGGGCTTAGTGTGCCAGAGAGGATGTGGAGGAGATGGGATCAAGTTATAGGGTGAGATGATGAGAGGAGCACAGAGACCTCATCCTCAATCACAGGGGGAAATGAGCTGGCATTGGATTTAGGTGTGTGAGGGGAGGTAGGTGATGCCTGTTGAGTTTGACATGAAGAGATGTCAGGTCCGATTGACGTAATCTTGTCTGTGAATTAGGTGACGTGGTCTTGGACCCTTAGGGTAGAAGGGGGTACCGGTGTAGTTGGGCAGAAAAGGTGTAGACTAGGCATTAAGGGTTAGAGGACAGAGTTTGTATGAGTGAAGAAAAGAAGGTCAACGTGCCAAGGCGAACGCAGTGTTATAGGAAGAGAGCAAAAGTGGATAGCGATGCACGAGTCAGTGCATCAGAGTGCTAACTTGAAAATAAGAGTCCAATTAGACTTAGATATAATGACATGTCTCAGATATCTTAGAAAGAAAATCCTAAATGTCCCTTAATAAAGTGGTGAGTAATGTAGCTCTCCAGAAGTCTGTATATAATAAGACAAATTCAGCCACATAAAGCCAATAATCATGGAATGATACTCGGTAGCACTGCCTACTAAGGGAATAAGAACATTAACCCCCAAACGGTGGACGCCGAATGAGGACGCCCCCGAGAACAGGTAAGTCCCCCCTTCCTAAGATAATGGGCAAGTGCAGAGTCAGCAGTTGTGCAAGCAAAAGGCTAGTGTATCAGACAAGGAGAAAGGAGTACTCACAGGTAAATCTACAGGGAACTGAGAGCGTGCATCCGGAGGCAAAGAAGTCAGGAACGAAAGTGAACGGAGCACAGCAGCAGAAAAAGCAGCCAGACCGGACAAAATTAATTGGCCAAGTGCAGAGGCAAGAAAAAACCTCGGACACATTTCGCACCCCACACGGGCGCTTTGTCATCCCATTTTTATAGGAGAGCATAAATGTAAATTGGAGGAAGTCTGCTTTATAGAGGGATTTCCTCCAGCAAAGTTGTGCAGTGCGTGAGCAGTTTCAGATTTAGGTGAGGTGTGTGGGCCACAGTTGTGGCTTGGATTGTCCGGGGAGACATGTGGTGGCAGGAGCCGTCTTGTCTAAGGCTTATGAGAGTGTGCAGTTGTATGGAGGAGTTGCTAGGTTGGGGCAGGAAAGGGTAGACATGGGGGAGAGTGGTTTTAGAAATGCTGAAAATTGGAGGGGGTGTAGGGCATGTAGGTGTCTTTGTGTGCGTGTGGATGTAAGTGCTGTGGAGGGTGCAGAGGGTAGAGCGAGGCTAAAGGTTAAGAGGTGATGATCAGAGAGAGAGGGAAAACTAGGTCATGGGAGTTTACATTGCAGTGGGTAGGAGAGGTGCTCCACTGGGGATGACCATAGGAAGTTAGAGAGATAAGATAGGCGGCTGAAGTGGCATTCGTAATAGGTATTTTAGTGTCCTAGTATGACAGTAGGTGTGTCAGAACAGAATTTACTTGAGATGTTCTCCTAATGTTAAGCACATAAAGCAAGGTAGTGGTCACTACCTTTGGTGCAGATGTCAACCTCTAATTACCGAAATCAGTGAGATTCAGACGTGCAGAACCAAAAAATGACATTTTATCAGAAACATTCTGACTTTTATCAGTAAGTCTCCATTGAAGCCTATCTTAAAAATCAGAGACTGATTCCAGATCAGTGAAACCCACAGACCATCTGTATGAGTTGACGTGTCTGCTGATGGGTCAATGTGGTTTTGGCCACTTACGTAGAGAACCTATGAGTGTATCTGCACAATTTTCACAGGTCTAAATGGTGCAAATGAACACACTGGGTGTGTCACTTTTATCTTCCTATTCATTTTAACATAGGCTCCTTTGAGCTTTTGTTTGTTGGATTACATAGTTTGTGTAGTTCAACTGATGTTGTACTTCTGTCCCAGATTTAGCTGTATAAATGTGTAATACAGCTTAACCATTGTATGCCATGTATGGTGAATGAAGCATGTAGAAAACATAAAGATGCACTTGTGAATTTTTTATCTTTGCTGTGGTAAAGATGTGAATGGTGAAGTTTTATTTGCCACTATAATGTCACTATGTCTCTTTGCTGCCTCTTCACTAAGACCAAAAACTCAAGTCATTGAGTACACTTTGCTGCCACCTTTGGGTAAGTTTGCACAACACAGTAGTCTCTTTATAATAATGGATGCTAAGAGACATGACAGTATGCCAGTTTAGTTCTTCAGTATTAGGTAATACTTTTTTTATTTGGACTAAAATTAAATATTTTATGACAAGCTTTTAATAGTTTCACTCTCTTCATCAGGTGACAATACTGATACTGACCGAACTCCACGCTATCTAACACCCCCTAACATCAACACCCCCAAACCTTAATACTGCATGCTAACACCCCCTAACATCAACACCCCCAAACCTTAATACTCCATGCTATCTAATCACCCCCTAACATCAACACCCCCAAACTGTAATACTCCATGCTAACACCCCCAAACCTTAATACTCCATGCTATCTAATCATCCCCTAACATCAACACCCCCAAACCTTAATACTGCATGCTATCTAATCACCCCCTAACATCAACACCACTAAACCTTAATACTGCATGCTATCTAATCACCCCCCAACATCAACACCCCCAAACCTTAATACTCCATGCTATCTAACAGCCCCAAACCTTAATACTCCATGCTAACACCCCCTAACATCAACACCCCTAAACCTTAATATTCCATGCTATCTAATCACCCCCCAACATCAACACCCCCAAACCTTAATACTGCATGCTAACACCCCCTAACATCAATACCCCTAAACCTTAATATTCCATGCTATCTAATCACCCCCCAACATCAACACCCCCAAACCTTAATACTCCATGCTATCCCCGAACCTTAATGGGACCAGCTGTGTGGCTGGACCACACCCAATCCTGAGGCAAACTCCATCCCACAATGAGCAGCCACTTTACCTTTTGTTTCAACTTTGCCCTTTATTCCCTCTAGAGTGCAAGCTCTCAGGGTCAGGGCCCTCATTCCCTTCTGTATCTGGTTGTGCTCGTCTGTCCTTACTTGTATGCCATTCAGTGTATGCCCTTGCTGTCACTCTGTTCCTCCATTGTACTGCGCTGCGGAATATGTTGGCACTTTACAAATAACGGCTAATTATAATAAAGGATGGTGGGAAATGTGGAGCACATGGAGAAGGAGGCATGCAGCAGCAGCGGGAGAAGTTCTGTTTGCTATGACTATATTACTCAGCCACTTATCTCAAGTAATGTCACTTTTTTAATCAGCTATTTCCAGCACAGGGTCCTGCTATGTCTTGGGTAATGCAAGGGTGCTCAACTCCAGTGCTCAAGACCCCCCAACAGGTCAGATTTTAAGGCTATCCCTGCTTCAGCACAGGTGGCTCAATCAGTGGCTCAGTTGAAGACTGAGCCACTGATTCACCCACCTTTGCTAAAGCAGGGACTGATTGAGCCACCTGTGCTGAAGCAGGAATATTCTGAGAACCCGACCTGTTGAGGGGGTCTTGAGGACTGGAGTTCAGAACCCCTGGGGTAATAGGTTACACAGTGGTCTGGTCTTGGGGGGACAAAGAGCAACCTAGTGGTGAAGGCACTAACCTTTGAAGTGGTAAATCCCCATTAGTTTCCCTTGCCGATGGGCAAGTATTTGTTAGTATCAGAACCTTCCCCCCCCCCCCCCCCCCCCCCCCAAAAGATAAACTTTTTATTGCCTTTGGGACACGAATGCGTTGTGCCTTTGCATGTGTATCTCGTACAGGGATTTTTAGAATTACAGTAATAACAATGACATCGTTGTGTTATTGGTTCACCGGAGGAAGCAGCAATCAATTGCCGTGGACCTCTCGACAGGTTTGGGCGCAGTGATGTGCCTGCCCTACGTGCGAGACAGGGATGGAAACATTATTAATCACAAACACATTCTCCTTTATCGTAAGCACCTGCTAGTTACACGGAAGAGACTGCTGATAGTGCGGAGACTAAAATAGCATTAGAACCTCACGGGGGTTCGGGTATACCCTAAAAGGTCTACAATGCAGATAGGCACGTGGCTACAGAAAAAGCTGCAAACACCTTAGGCCCAGACTCCATAAAGCCAATTAACATAACGTTAACCGCAGTAACATTGCAAAGAGCAGATGTTTGGGGACGTGCTCGGCAAATTAGATGCAAATTCGCTTATTGTTTATTTATTTATTTATTTATAAAATATTTTACCAGGAAGTAATACATTGAGAGTTACCTCTCGTTTTCAAGTATGTCCTACTGCATAAGAATACGCTACTCACGAAGCTTTGTGAATGTTAAAGTCACTAAATTATTGAAGTCCTAACTAAACTTGGCATTACTCACCCAGACACTGAAATAAGGCAAAAGTCTTATTTCAGTGTGCAGCTGCAAGAAACACCAGGTTTAGGTAAAACTTAGATAACGGGGTGTTATTTCCCTCTCCTCTACTCCAACAGTCCTGTCATTTGGAGATATCCTGAAATAACAACAGGGAGCCTAAGGCTGACGCTGACCGCGCTCATGCTTGAGAGTTGGTGACTTTACCAACTCTCAAAGCATGAGCGCAGGGTGTCCTGCCTAATTTTGTAAGCGGGAGCGGGGGGCATGGATCGGGGCGTTTTGTGTGTGTAATGTGTGTGTTTGTGTGTGTGAGTGCGTGGCTGTGTGTGTATGGCTGTGTGTGTGGCTGTGTTCTGTGTGCACTTACCTCTGGTGAGCACGCTTCAATCTCAATTTGTTTTGTCTCCCCAAGCGCCGAGCTTGGGAGTGCGTACGTGCCCGTGCATGAGCACGCGTGCGCCGGGTGAGCGGGGACGTCAGAATTCACATGGGAAGAAGGAACCTCGGCAAGCAGCGCGCTCAGCGCCAGCGGGAACGCAGCCTAAGAGTACTGAGCTGTGTGAGTGAATTGCAATGTGTTCAAGTGCAGTTGGAGGTAGAACCAGGAGTATAAACAAGGAAAGTGTTAAACAAGGTATACAGAATTACAGTAACTTTTTAGCACTGAATACTCCATAGTTGCAACAATAAACAGGATTAAAAATGCCACTCAATACACATCTTGCCACATGTATGTGCACTTGGAGCAGCTGTTCCAGGGAGCATACCGCTGTGGGAATTGTGAGCAGGTGGTCTCTTTGGAGTGTCAGATTGCTGATCTGAAGAGTCAACTTGCAACATTGAGGGACGTTGACAATCTTGAAAGAAGTTTAGTGCTCACTGAGCAGGCCCTGGCTGGGACTATTTGTACAGAGGGTGAAGCTGTGAGTGAGGACCAGGAAGAGGTAGGTAGCCGGGTAACAGTTAGAAGGGGAAGAGGAAGAGGTAGAACAGTTCTGAGCTGACCCATCCCAATAAATTTAACAGATTGAGTGAAGATATTGGGAGCATCAGGACAGGAATGGCAAGGCTGGAGGAACCTGATTCCTCTAGCAGCCAGGGGAATAGTTCCACCAGCACAGAGGGGACTCAGGATACCCAGAGACAAAGAAAGGTTGTGGTGTTAGGGGACTCCATTATTAGGAGGGTAGAGAGTTGCCATGACCACATGAACCGAACAGTTTGTAGTCTCCCAGGTGCTCAGGTTCGGCACATTGAGGATCGGGTAGACAGATTGTGGGGAGGGGCTGGGATTGACCCGGCAGTCTTGGTACACGTTGGCACCAATGACAAAGCTAGAGAAAGATGGAGGGTCCTAAAAAATTATTAGGCCGCAAGCTTAAGGCAAGGACCTCCAAGGTAGTATTTTTAAATATTACCACTGCCATGCACTACCCCAGGGAGGCAGTTAGAGCTTAATGCTAAGAAAGTGGTGTAGGAAGGAGAGTTAGTTGGTTTTAGAGCACTGGGAGGACTTCTCTGAGAGGTGCTATCTTTATAGAAGGGCTGGATTGCATCTCAACAAATTGGGGTCTTCTGTGCTAGGGGAGGAAATGTTAAAAAGGTTGGAGGAGATTGTAAACTTGGAAGAAGAGGGAAGGACAAGCAAGAGGTAATGGACTAGACAGAATAGATCAGAATGGAGATATAGCTATGGCCATGGGGGTGCAGTGGGGGGGGGAAGTGGAAGTTTGACAAGCAGGGAGACACCCATATTAAATACAGATACTAGAACACTTCTAAAGACTCAATCCAAATTGGAGTAGAAAGGCAGGAGCATATAACTATAGCACAGACTGGTAAAAAAAAACTTAAATGCACACTTGCAAATGCAAGAAGCCTGGCATATAAAATGGGGGAGCTTGAACTAATAGCTAGAAGGCTATATGACATAGGCATTACTGAAACATGAGAGGATGAAATTCATGACTGGGCAGTTAATTTGGAGGCATTGAGCAAATAGAAGAGGTGGTGGAGTAGGTTTATATGTTAAACCTGATTTAAATCCTATTATAAGGGAAGATGTTTACTAAGGGATTTATGAAAATGTAGAGACTTTGTGAATACAAATTAGCAGTGGAGGTAAAAGCACAAAGAAAATGTTTGTAGGAATATGCTATAAACCACCAAATATCTGTGAGTTAGAGGGAGCCAAAATATTTTTGCAAATGGTGATAAAATATGGATTGGGAAAATGAAAGCAAATAAAGCACCGGGCTCCAATTGGCATGTACCCAAATGTTCTTAAGGAGTTAACTTCATTAATAGCCAAACCGTTACATCTAATATTCAAGGACTCCATTTCCACAGGCTCAGTAACACATGATTGGCATAAAGCAGATGTGGTGCCTATATTTAGAAAGGGAGCTTGATCACAACCAGGGAATTAAAAGCCTAACATCAATAGTGGGTAAGCTACTTGAAGGGTTAGTATGGGATAATATTCCGGAATACCCAAGGAGAACAAACTTATTAGAACTAGTCAACATGGATTTATGAAGGATAGGTTGGGCCACACTAACTTTTTTAGTTTCTTTCAAGAGGTAAATGTGAATTTAGATCGGGGTAATGCAGTTGATGTGGTCTACTTAGATTTTGCAAAGGCTTTTGATACGGTTCCACACGAGGTTGGTGTAAAAAATAAAGGATATTGGTTTCGGTAAAAATATTCACACCTGGATTGAAAACTGATTGAAAGATAGTACAGAGAGCTGTCATAAATGGAACCTTTTAATAGCCTAGAGAGTAAAGTCTCCATCTTTGCTGATGACACTAAATTAGAGCATGATGTAATTTATCTCCAGAGGGACTTGGATAGACTGGAAACTTGGGCAGGTAAATGGCAGATGAAGTGTAATACATATACATGTAAGGTTATGCATTTGGGAAACAAGAAAAAAAAATGGGGCAAAATTAAATCAGTCATTGATGGAGAAGGATTTTTGAGTGCAGGTTTAGCAATAGTGCCCAATTTCAGGCAGTAACTGCAAAGGCAAACAAGAGCTTATCTTGCATTAAACAGACTATTGATGGAAGGGACGTGAGCATAATTATGCCACTTTATAAAGCATTAGTAAGACCACACCATGAATATGGAGTACAGTTTTGGGCACCATTCCATAAAAAATATTCACACCTGGATTGAAAACTGATTGAAAGATAGTACAGAGAGCTGTCATAAATGGAACCTTTTAATAGCCTAGAGAGTAAAGTCTCCATCTTTGCTGATGACACTAAATTAGAGCATGATGTAATTTATCTCCAGAGGGACTTGGATAGACTGGAAACTTGGGCAGGTAAATGGCAGATGAAGTGTAATACATATACATGTAAGGTTATGCATTTGGGAAACAAGAAAAAAAATTGGGGCAAAATTAAATCAGTCATTGATGGAGAAGGATTTTTGAGTGCAGGTTTAGCAATAGTGCCCAATTTCAGGCAGTAACTGCAAAGGCCACTTTATAAAGCATTAGTAAGACCACACCATGAATATGGAGTACAGTTTTGGGCACCATTCCATAAAAAAGACATTATGGAACTAGAGAAAGTGCAGAGAAGAGCCACCAAATTAATAAAGGGGATGGACAGTCTAACTTATGAGGAGAGGCTAGCTAAATTAGATTTAATTACATTAGAAAAGAGGCGTCTAAGAGGGGATATGATAACTATATACAAATATATTCGGGGACAGTACAAGGAGCTTTCAAAAGAACTATTCATCCCAAGGGCAGTACTAAGGACTCGGGGGCATCACTTAAAGTTAGAGGAAAGGAGATTTCACCTGCAACAATGGAAAGGGTTCTTTACAGTAAAGGCATTTACAATGTGGAAATCATTACCCATGGAGACTGATGCCAGCAGTGGCGTACCTACAGCGTGGGCATATCCCGGGAGCAACAACTCGGGGGGGAAGGGGCCGAAGGGAGTAGTGACCCTACCTTCGGACTCATGATGAACCCCCCCCCCCCCCCCCCAAGCGGTTACAGAGTCCCCACGCTCTTCCCCACAACATTACGTCATGATGCTGCAATGTTGCCCGGGGGCCCTTATGGCATAGTTACACCACTGGATCATGGGTACAATAGATATCTTCAAAAAGAGATTGAATCTCCTTTTAGAAAGGAAAGGTATACAGGGATATACCTAATAAGAAAACATGGGAAGGTTGTTGATGCAGGGAGTAATCTAATTGCCAATATTGGGAGTCAGGAAGGAATTTGTTTTTCCCCTTATGAGATATCAGTAGATGATACAGGTGCGCCGACAAGTATTCTAAAACTTATCTGGGGCTATCACCAACAAGACCCAAGTACATGCTGGGTACATGCTGGGTACATGCTGCAACATTTCAGTGACATCTCTGCAGACAGACTAATGGCCCATCGGATTAACAGCGGGGGTCCCTGGCAGTCCCTTTCAAATTGAATGGGACTGCCAGGGACCCCTGCAGTGTTAATACGAGGCCATTAGTCTTTTTGCAGAAATGTCACTGAAATGTTGCAGCATGTACCCAGCATGTACCCAGCATGTACCCAGCATGTACCCAGCATGTACCCAGCATGTACCCGGGTCTTGTTGGTGATAGCCCCAGATTTTCCAAGGCAAATTTTAGAATACTCGTCGGCGTAGTGACCTGTATGTCACTAGTTTTGTTTTTTGGGGGTTTTTTTGCCTTCCTCTCGATCAAGATACTGTAAATACAAATATAGGATAAAGTATATGTTGTCTAATTTTAGCGTAGGTTGAACTTGATGGACATACGTCTTTTTTTTTTGTCCCATCAACTATATATATATATACCTGCTTCAGCACATGTGGCTCAATCAGTGGTTCAGACTTTGACTAAGCCACTGATTGAGCCACCTGTGCTGAAGCAGGGATATCCTTAAAACCTGACCTGCTGTAACCCTCGAGGACAGGAGTTGGCCACTCCTGCTCCATTCATTTATAGAGCGGCTAACAGCTGGGCATTATGTCCTTAGGACTGAGCATGACCTCTCCACAGCAGCGCTTAGTGCCGGGAATGCCCACCCATGCCCTTGACACAGCCACCCACTCAAACCACAGTGGAATAGTGAGTCCCGGAATCCCTGATCATCTATATTTAACCTACTTAACACATTGATACCCAGTGCTGTCTCACTGAGCACTTAAATGGTTAAAAGATAGATGAGAGGCCATGAGCCCCTAGTAGATAACTGTTTAGGATCTATTAATGACCATCGTCCCCTCTGTTTTCTCTTTAACTACACTTAAAGCAGCAGTCCAAGCTGCCGTTTTTTTATTATTTATTTTATATTTTTTCCTCTTTAATATGTGCCTTAATATAATCCACACAATGATAAGTAATTAGCCGAGATGCCAATGGATCCATTCTCCTTTGAGCGATCGACAAAGATTTTGCTCAGGAGTTCACTAAATGGCTAGCAGTGCAGCAGAAGAGGACCAAAGATGCAAAGTTCTGTGGGGAAGATCTTGTGACCAGGCAGTCGCTAGATACAATTGGTGCATTGCTAGAGAGAGGGCAGGGCTCAAAAAGGGGTGTGCCAGAGACCCTGTTTCAGAAGAGGAAAGGGATGTGACTTTGTAAATTGTTGCTACAAAAACTAAAAATGCTTGTTACATTATAATACATTAAAAATGTAATTCAGAGTTGTTTTAAAAAAATGCTACAAGTATTTTCTCATAGTACAGAACTGATCTATTAAAAAAAAAACACAGGTAGGATATTGCTTGGTCTGCAGCTTTAGGAAAACACACACTTAGGGGGATTTGTATCAAAGCCTCAAAGCAGAAAAATTACGGAAAAAGTGAAGGAAAAATTACATGATATTTACCAAAGAAAAGGAATCACAGTAATTGGATTTTCTTGCATGAATAAATCTGGTGCATACTTTTTGGCTCTGCTTCCGTCCTGGTTTCACTGCTGGGACAGACTTTTAGTGAACCCCTGAGCCGAATATTCGCTGATCGATCACAGGAGAACAGATCGATCGGCAACTGTTAGTTAATGCACATATTAAAGGGGGGGAATTTAAAAAAAAAATTAAAACGCGGCTTGGACTGCTGCTTTAAGCCTGTGCTTTGTGGTTGTGTGGGGGATATGCCCTTGATATATTTGTACGAGAGCATTTGAGATCTCAGCAGTCTTTTCTTCAGACAAACTGTAAATAAGAGGAAGAGGTTTGTGAGTTCTTGAAAGCTGATATACAAATACAACTAAAACCTGGATCACCCTTGTTGGGTTATTAAAAGTACAGTTTGACTTGCATTTTATGCATTCTTCAAGTTGTAATGTTCGTTGATAGCCTTTAATATACATATATTACATTGATTGCCAGAATCAATCAAATGTTTAGCCATTAAAAGGTATCAGACCCAGCAACAAAGAAAGAATCTTTAATAATACATAATAGTTTTTAATGTATGCATTTAGCTTTTGCCTATCGCAATTTACTAAACTGGTAGTTCAATAATAACGGATTAAACTTGTTTTCGCCATCCCCTATAGGGCTACATCTGGTGGTTGCTGTTAGAACACAGGCTGAAGTGACCAAAGCATACATTGAGGCAGGGGAGCTCGACTGCAGTCCTCGAGCCCTCCCCCCGCCCCCCAACAGGTCATGTTTTCAGGGTATCCCAGCTTCAGCACAGGTGGCTCAATTAGAGTCAAAGACCGAGCCACCTCTGCTGAAGCAGGGACTGATTGAGCCACCTGTGCTGAAGCTGGGATGTTTTGAAAACCTGACCAGTTGAGCACCCCTGCATTAAGGTTATTGATACGAGATTTCCAGACACCGCGTAATGCGGAAGTAACAGAGCGGTCGGACTGGCGTCGGCGCGGTGATGGTTTTACCATCCTTGGCACTTTATTAAGTCAGGAATATGCAGTGTCCTATTCCTCTTCTTAATCTATATCCGTTCAGGAAAATAGAGAAGCGTGAACACATAAGGATACGACCCTATCCTGAATTCTACTTGTGAGTACCCCAAAGTCCGTCCTCACTCTACGCGTTTCACCGGATCCCCGGTTTCATCCGACTCCTAATGAAACAAGGGATCCGGTGAAACAAGTGTGGAAGGACGCTGTGCAGGACGCTGCTCACAGCACTACTGGTTCTCCGATTCTACATCCGGGCATCCAAACCAGGAAGCGCAGGAATCAACCAATCGCAGACGAGAGTGGAGAGACGCCGAGAAAGCTGGACACGAGCGGGGTGAACGCTGAGGGTCTCGGACGGCGACTACTCTATCTCATGTCAAAGATATGCCTGTTATTTTGTGACACCATGTGAGTGTGTTACATTTTACTTTATCACCAGATAAAACATTTTATCAGTCTGCACTATTTGTGATTTTTTTATTGTTACAAAGGTCACCAGACGTTCCAGACGCATAAGGATCCGATATTGCCGCTGATTCATGGATAGGCTTAGAAGAACTAATAGTATGTGAGTGCACAATCTATCGACTACTGAAAGTCCGACCTGTCCTAATTTAGGGACATATTGCACTATTTTGTGTTTGTATTTTTTTATCCACATGTTTGCGCTCCCAACGAATTGGACATTTCATTGGATTGAGAGAGCAATCCCAGCCAGGGTTTGCGCAGCACTTTACAGAGTTTTTTTTAATTTTATTTTTAATTTTTCACTTTTTTTTTTTCATCGCAGATTTATCTGTTTATATTATTGATTATGTGTGATATATTTCACGGAATATATTCTTATATAAGATTTGCACTTATATTTAGTTTGGAGCGCCATTTTGATAACACCTTATTCCCTATAAAGTCAAGGTTGAAATAGCTGTCTGTGAGTAGGTTTACTGGCTCTGCACTTCTTCACCCGGGCTGTGCTGATAAGCTGTGTAATACAGCAGGCATATGCTTATAGGGGTCCATGTTAAAATGGATAAGAAGTGAAAGGTGACACACTGCGAGTGGTCATTTGCATGTCATTACCCAGAATCCCTGGCTGCAGTGGAAGCATTGTATGATTAGGGTGACCAGATTTTGAAAATGAAAAACCGGGACACACAAAAAAAATTATTAATACAACAAATTACATTATTAAAAAATGAATAATATAATTAGTGTTGGACCGGGTCCTACATTTTTTTTAAACCGGGTAACGGGTACCCGGAGGATTTGGCACCTTGTACCCAGCCGGGTACCCGGCTACCCGGTTTTTCACTTTACCTGGGGGTGGAGGAAATTACTCTGGGGTGGGAAGCCCGCGCGGCATATGAAAAAGGTAAGCAGGAGCGTGCGGGGGGGTGGGGCAGCATCGCGGCGGGTCATGTTGGAACCCGCGCGGTTAGCTTGCAGGACTCCATACTGCACTGTGAAGCGGGGACCCATGTGACCGTAGCTAGGAGAAGAACTTTGCCTATTGGAACAGCCGGCTGTGCCAGCTCAGTCAGCTGCAGGTAATGGAAGCCTGTCTCAGCTCCCGGACGGCGGGGGCGCCACATGATGATGATGGCGGCGGGGCCCACCGCCCCACTGATCACCTCTTCTTACTCTTCAGATGTTGCGCGGGCGATTCGTGCAGGTAATAAGAGATACTTTTCAAGCTACACTGATCATTACCCGATACCCGGCGCAGGGTCCACTTTCCAGCATGCGCGCGGTCCAGGTAATTTTCCGGGTGCGTGAAATGACGCCGTGTGTGGTAAGCTATTAAGGATATTTATCTAATAGTGTCACCATTGATGCTGTATTGATTCATTCTACCTCTTCCCATTCTCTTGTCCTACCTTCTCCCCCATTCCCTCTATCCGCCCGCCCCCATTTTCTCTCACCCTCCCCTCACCCCCCCCACCAGTTTCTCTACCCTACACCAGTTCTCTTCCCTTCCCTCCCCCCCCAAACCCACAGATTTCACTCCCTTCCTCCCCCATTCTCTCTCCCTTTCGTCCCCATTCTCTCCTTCCACTGCCCTCTTCTCTACCCCATTCCGCCCCATTCACTCTCTCGTTCTATTCCGCTCCTACATTTTCTCTCTCTCATCCCTCCTCTATTCTCAATCCCCCGCCCATCATCTCTCCAGCTCTCGCCCTCTCTCTTCTCGCACCCACCACCATTCTCTCTCCTGACCTGCACAGACATACCAGCGCGAGACAGACTGCACCCCTGACCTGTGCAGACAGCCCTGCACAGACCCTGACCCTGCACAGGCCCTGACACTGACCCTGCACAGACCCTGACCCTGCACAGGCCCTGACACTGACCCTGCACAGGCCCTGACACTGACCCTGCACAGACACTGACCCTGCAGTCACAGACCCTGCACAGATCCTGACCCTGCACAGACCCTGACCCTGCACAGACACTGACTCTGCACAGACCCTGACCCTGCACAGACCCTGACCCTGCCCAGCAACAGACCTTGCACAGACACAGACCCTGCACTGACCCAGACTCTGCACTGACCCAGACCCTGCACTGACCCAGACCCTGCACTGACCCAGACCCTGCACTGACCCAAACCCAGACACTGACCCAGACTCAGACCCAGACCCTGCACCGACCCAGACCCTGCACAGACCCTGACCCTGCACAGATCCTGACCCTGCACAGACCCTTACCCTGCACAGCCACTGTCACAGATCCTGACCCTGCACAGATCCTCACCCTGCACAGCCACTGTCACAGATCCTGACCCTGCACAGATCCTCACCCTGCACAGACCCTGACCCTGCACAGATCCTGACCCTGCACAGACACACACTGACCCTGACACACTGACCCTGCACAGACACACACTGACCCTGACACCCTGTCCCTGCCCAGACACACACTTACCCTAACACACTGACCCTGCACAGACACACACTGACCCTGACACCCTGACCCTGCACAGGCACACACTGACCCTGACACCCTGACCCTGCACAGACACACACTGACATTGACACACTGACCCTGCACAGATACACACTGACTCTGCACAGACACACACTTAACCTAACACACTGACCCTGCACAGACACACACTGACACTGACCCTGCAGCATACAACACACTGACCTGACCCTGCACTGAGACACGGACTACTTTACTTCAACGACACACCCGACAAGCGACCCTGCACTGAGACACTACCCATTGACCCTGCATCTGAGGACACTGACACCCTGCACAGTGACACCCACCGACGACTACTGACCCTGCACTGAAATGCCTGAGCACTGGACCCTGCACCAGGACACACCTAGACTGCCTTCACGAGAGACGCTAATGACTCTAACTCTGCACCAGTACACACTGCCCGCCTGCACTTAACACTGACACTGTACTGACAACCAGCTCTGAGGACAGCTACAGGGGGGTGGTCCTACCTTTCACTGTGGAGCTTGGTTGGGGGAAGCCACCTCACTTCCTCCGTTCTCACTGCTGAGGCTTCCCTGTCATCTAAACCCCCGCCCCCACCACTCTGCAGCAGGGAAAGGGGTTCGAACCGGCCCTCAGCTCTCTTCCCTGCATTTTCTTCTCTCTGCTGCCGCCCACATTCTCCGTCTGGCCAAAGAAAGGACAACCACACTGACACACTGACCCTGGCACAGCACACCTGACACTGACCACACTACCCTGCACAGACACGACACTGGACCCACTGCAGCACTGATACACCTGACCTGACCCTGCAAAACACTGACCCTGACGACACTGGCCCTTACCTGAACACTGACACTCTACGCTTACCCTGCACAGACACACTGACCCTAATCCTGCACTGAGACACTTACACACTGACCCTGCACAGACACACACTGACACTGACCCTGCACTGAGACACTGACCCTGCACTAGACCTGACCCACAGACACACACTGACACTGACCCTGCACTGAGACACTGACACTGCACAGACACACACCGACACTGACCCTGCACTGAGACACTTACCCATTGACCCTGCACTGAGACACTGACCCTGCACAGACACACACCGACACTGACCCTGCACTGAGACACTGACACTGACCCTGCACAGACACACACTGACCCTGCACTGAGAATGACCTCTGACCCGCAGACACACTACTGTGCCCCTGAGCCTTAGACCTGACACTGTACTGACACCAGCTCATGACCACGAGAGGCAGCTACGGGGGGGTGTCCTACCTTTCACTGTGGGCTTGGTTGGGGGGAAGCCACCTCACTTCCGGTTCTCGACTGCTAGTCTCCGCTGTCACTAACCCCACCACCCACCCTCTGCGGCAGGATGCAGGACCGCCTCAGCCTCTTCCCTCATTCTTGCTCTCGTGCTCCCCCACATTCTCTGGCCAAAGAAAAGGACGGCCCAAAAAAAAACGGACATTTAAATATGTCGGGCCAACGGGACTGACCTTAAACTGGGACTGTCCCGGCTAAACCGGGACATCTGGTACCCTATGTGTATGCTAAGAGATAATGGGGAAGGGCAGAGTTGCAGACCTGCCTGAGACCTAAGAATGTGCTCACAAGTGTCATTCTTATTTTTTTTAAACCCATATTATTTTTCTCAAACGTGTTTGTATTATATTTGTACCTTTTCTTTCTCATGTGCAGTAGGTAACCTTTTGGTTTACATAGCACCATGCTAACATTTACAGCAATCCCCCAGAGCTAAAGTTTACATGTGCCCCGCTGGCAGCTACCATTATATACCTGTAATGCATGATATTGTTTATGTATATCCCCCTGGTCCCCCGGTTGTTCCCTATCTCCTGCTGCGACTGGCAGCGGAGGCTGGGGGGAGCGTGGGGAGAGATGCCGGAGCCTGCGGGTGGTTAGGGAAGGCGACCGGGTCGCCAGAGGTCCGCGGCGCACCCGGCTAGCGGGGCCCGACATCTTGAAATGCGCGTGCATGCACAGTAAGCTTAGCGCATGTGCAGAATGGTCCTGATAGCCGGCGGCCATATTTGTACACTCTGCACATGCGCAATGGAAGGACAAGCGGCGGTCATTACATAGAGGCTCCACCAGAGGAACTACATATCCCATGAGCCTCTGGGGGATGCAGCATCACATGGACCATGGCATCCAATAGGGCACTGAGATTCCCTGCAGAGAGATATAGATACTATTTGCACGCTTGTAGCACGCCAGTCGAAGCTGGGACATCAGAAGGATAGAGTGTGCATGTGCAGGGTGTCAGTGGCCCCTGCACTAGGCCAGAGACCCCCTTAGGCCCCAACTCACTCAGCTTGTGGTTGCTGCAGAGACACATCATGTTAGGGACACTGCCCCTGTAGTACCAGTGTGAGGGAACAGCCAGGACGCGGCTGCATCCTGGCCTCCAGTGGTCGGGACCAGACCATCAGCTCCATATGAGAGCTCTCTTTCAGTGTGGGGCCCTCCAGCTGGACACCACCCAATGCGGAGGTCGGACTCATCGCTGACCACAACGCGCTGGATCAGTGGATCCGTCCTTACGTTGTGGTATTACCGGGTGTTGTGGCGCACCCGGCAGGTACCATACAACCTCGACAAGTGCACACAACTGTACACATGCTAGTCGGGCGCGCACCTGTCTCACCACACTTGGGTGGGTGGCTACTTGTGGACACCAGGGTGGTTGGGTGCCCAAAGGCCCTAGGTACTTTGGGACTGTGTTACCAAGTGTGGACAGTTGTGTTGGAGGCACGGCCGTGCGTGGCCTAGTTGGTAGACTGGGTACCATTGTTATTCTCCTCATCCGTAAAACTGTATTTAATTTTACGTGGTGTGTTTTATTGCATGGGGTCCTGTAATGGGGTTATACCACATAGTAGGATCCCTGAGGGGAGACGTGTGCAGAGGTACGCAATGGAGACCTTTTAAAGTGAAACTAAAAATAGGCTTTATTGCACCTGCTCCTTTACAACAGCAAAACATTCAAAAAAAGCAAAAGAAAAGCATACGCGCTTTGGAGAATATCTACAAGTTTAGTCCAGCCCTCTCTAACTGGGTGGATAGCTAAGCTATATATATAAATTAGTTATATATATATATAGTATTATATATATATATATATATATATATATATATATATATATATATGATATATATGTATATATTATAAATATATACAGTATCATATCCTATACACATATATATAATATATATATATATATATATACACCACATATTATATATATACATGAACACACATACACAGATATACAACAGTCCCATAAGAAAGTCTATCTGTAGTCGGTAGGGGAGACCTCTCTGCTCTCCTGGGTCTGCACCCTTGTGTGCTATGGCAATGTCCAGTCCAGGCTTAGGCTGGGGCCATAGAGGGGGTAGCAGGGCTGAGGCGCGCTGACGCTGAGGCTCGCCTGCTGAAATCTGCGCGATCTCATGCGCGATTTCATGCCCATGCAGGCGAGCCAGCAGGCGCGATCGGGAGGCGGGGGGAGACTGAGGGAGGCGGGGCAGTGACGTCGCTGGGCCAATCGCCCGTGACGCACTGACGTCAACGTCACGGCGCCGACGTCACGGCGCTGTGACGTTGACGCTGCTCCGCGCTGATTGGATGTTTTCAGCCGACAGCGCTCTGAAAAACAGTTTGGCTGTCGGCTGAAAAATCCAGCACCTCAGCACGCCTGCGGACGCTCGCGTGAGCCCCCTCTAAAGACATCCTCATGGAGGATGCAGGGGCTCAGCGCGGAGCGTTCGCACGGCTCAGCACGGACGTGCCTTCTATGGACTCAGCCTAAAGCCCTGGCCATAGAGGGGTGAGGAGTTCCGAGCCGCGCTGACGCTGAGGGCGCGATCGGAGCCGGGGGGAGGTGGTTGGAGGCGGGGCAGTGACGTCGCTGGGCCAATCGCCCGCGACGCACTGACGTCGACGTCACGGAGCCGACGTCGACACTGCTGTGCTGTGTTTGGAGGTTTTCAGCCGACAGCGCGCTGAAAAACAGCTTGGTTGTCGGCTGAAACCTCCAACTCGTCAGCACGCCTGCGGACGCTCGCGTGAGCCCCCTCTCAAGGCATCCTCATTAAGGATGCAGGGGCTCAGCGCGGAGCGTCCGCACGGCTCAGCACGGACGTGCCTTCTATGGACTCAGCCTTAGAGGTCTTGTTCCCTTTGTCATGCTGTCAGCCTGCAGCCCTTATGCAGCTCAAGACATCTGTTGTTCCCCAGGTCAGCCCATTTGTGGACTAGGGAATCTCTGTCCTGTCCTTCCTGGGTCAGCCCCAATTGTGAGCTCAGGAAACCTCTTCCTGTGTCTCACATGACACTATTTCACAGAGCTCTGATTAGGCAGATGGAGTCTGGTTGATTGCCTGTTGCAGTTAAACAGCTCCCTGCCGGATTTAGAGGCATTTTCTTTAACAGGTATAAGTCCCTGTTACAATCCCGTACAGGTGGAGGCGCTGTCCCCAGACAGATCAGGCACACCCTAGGCTCCCAGCAGCGGAGGCCCAAGCCTCCTGTCAGCCGCAGGTAGCGCACCACGTACACGGTAGCCGTCATATCTCCCAGGGGGTGGGGTAAAGTGCGCTACATATATAATGCCTGCTGTTCTCTCCTAAGAACTAAGCAGCTCGGCAATCTCTCCATAATTTGTGAATGCAATGACATTTAAAACAATAAAAATAGGCACTTGGATTTTCTTGTGACAAAGAAAAAGTCAATTTGAATAAAACAAAAAATAGAAACAAGTGGTATTAAACTCCCAAGGTTTCCATATAAAAGCAGCTTTTACACTTGTAGAGGGAAGTGTGGAGTCTGTCAATATGCCTCGCAGGGTTAATCTCTCTCTCCACACTGATCGGACTGTGTTTTTTCCCATGCTGTCCCCTCGGTGACATCACTGGCAATGCGCACTCAATGCGGGTCGATCGATCGAGGGGGAGAGAGCAAACGTCCTACGCTCGTTTGGCGCAGACAAATTTGAGCGCCGTAAGGGGTTGAACATTTGCGGGCGCCAAACAAGCGGAGGACTTTTGCTCTCTCCCCCCTCGATCGATCAATCGAGGCGGAGTGCGCATCAGTGTGAAGAGAGAGATAGACGAACCTCGCGAGGCAGAATCGGCCATATGGTCGCAGGCCATCTCGCCGCGACTGCCGAAGTTTGGCCACCGAGCGACCCTTCGCCACAGCCACTTTGCCGCTGGACACTCAGCCGGCCGTTCCGCCGATAAGGTGAGTTAACTTAAGGGGTTTTAGCGGTTAGAGTAGGTTGTTAAGGAGTTTTTGAGTAATGGGTTAGGTTTTTAGGGTTGGGGATTAGGGTAGGGGATTAGGGCAAGGTCTAAGGGGTTCTAGGGTAAGGGGTTCAGGTTTTTAGGGTAGGGGGTAGCGTTAGTGTCCTAGACAATTAGGGGTTAAGATTAGGGGGTTCTAGGGTAAGGTTAGGGGCTTACCTTGGTGGTGAAGCAGCTGGCGGTAAGATGTCCCCATAGCAAGGTGAGTGTCGGCAAAACGGCCGCGACAAAATGTCCTAGACTGCCGCGAGGCGTATTGACCGGCACCGTATTACCATATAAAAGTGTGAAAGCTAATTTTATATGGAAACCTTGTGCATTCAATACCACTTTTTTTTTTAATTGTTTTATTAAAATAGTATTATGCAATGGGTGTTTTTGTGGTTTCTTTGTGTTTGTCACACATGCTGTAAGTGGGACACCTCCGACGGAGACCGGCATACGCCAACAACAGAGGCATTACAAGGTCTGCGGACTCACTCATTATAAACTAGGATCTCTGATCTTCTACAGTGAGGAACACTTTTTTTCTTCTTTGGACTTGAATTGATATTGTTTTTTATTATAACAGTTTCTGTGTACTTTTTAGTCTTTTGACAAATATTTATTATTTTATTGTTGATGTTACACATTTTTCTACCACTATATTAATTAATTTTGTCACTAGTTATACTAGTTTAACACTATTGAAATCCCATTTATATAATTGATTATCACTTTTGTAGCGCACTACACTTGAATTTTAATTACTTTTTGTCCCTTAATTACTTTTTTTGTCCTGTCTTGTTATGTTATCCCAAATAACCATTTTAACATTAGCTTCTTGCACAGTCACCGGAGTAACACGAGTCGTGCTAACAATATTTAGTGCTAACAGCTGCTATCTCATTGCAACACGGCTATCACACTGGAGCTGACAGGATTACTACATGAGGCCAGAGCCGGCGACAGGGGGGAGAGCAGGGACAACTATCCCAGGCCCGTAGGCTGCAGGGCGGGGAGACTCGGAGGCTACGACGGGGGGGGGGGGCGGTGGCTGCCGGGCGGGGGGGGGGCGGAGGCTGCAGGGCGTGGGGTGGCCCGGAGGCTGCAGGGCAGGGGGGGGGGGCCCGGAAGGCTGGTGCTGGAAGTTGGGCCCAGCCAGAGGTCACGCCCAACTTTCGCGTCCAGATGCCGGGCTCCAGTTCTCCCCAGATCCGGTCCAACCTTCACCCTAAGCCCCTCCCCCGTACGCTGTGCTTGGCACAGGAAGATGGGCCCGTCCGGAACTAGGGCCCAACTTCCGCATCTGCCTGTGGGATCGAGTGCGAGGAGGGGAGGGGGGTATTGAGTGTGAGGAGGGAAGTGTGTATTGAGTGTGAGGAGGGGAGGGGGGTATTGAGTGTAAGGAGGGGGCTGGGTATTGAGTGTGAGGAGGGAAGTGTGTATTGAGTGTGAGGAGTGGAGAGGGGTGTTGAGTGTAAGGAGGGGGTATTGAGTGTGAGGGGAGAGGGGTATTGAGTGTGGGGATGGGGTGGGTATTGAGTGTGAGGAGGGGAGGAGGAATTGAGTGTGAGGAGGGGAGGGGGAATAAAGTGTGAGGAAGGGATTGAGTGTGAGAAGGGGATTGACTGTGAGGGGGAGGAGGATTTAGGGAGTTGGATTGACTGAGAGGAGGGGGCATTGAGTGAAAGGAGGAGGGGGTGAGTGAGAGGGGGTGTAAGAGAGGGAGGGGATGTAAGGGATGGATGAGTGAGCAAGAGACGGGGAGTAAGTGAACAAAAGGGAGGGAGTAAGCGAGAGAGAGGAGTGAGCAAGAGGGGGAGAGGGGTTGTATAAGAGTGAGGGGGGAAAGGTGGAGGTGTAACAGCGGGGGGGAGGAAAATTGAGGGGGGGGAAGGAGAAATACATGGGGGATGGGGAGCATGAGAGCGGGTAGAGAAATGGAGGCGGTATGTGCGAGAGCCAGGAGGTGTGTGAGAGCGAGGAGGTATGTTCGAGAGAGCGAGGAGGTATGTGCGAGAGATCGAGGAGGTATGTGCGCGAGAGCGAGGAGGTGTGTGAGAGACCGAGGAGGTATGTGCGAGAGAGCGAGGAGATGTGTGCGAGAGAGCGAGGAGGTGTGTGCGAGAGAGCGAGGAGGTGTGTGCGAGAGAGCGAGGTGTGTGCGAGAGAGCGAGGTGTGTGCGAGAGAGCGAGGTGTGTGCGAGAGAGCGAGGAGGTGTGTGCGAGAGAGCGAGGAGGTGTGTGCGGGAGAGCGAGGAGGTGTGTGCAGGAGAGCGAGGAGGTGTGTGCGAGAGAGCGAGGAGGTATGTGCGAGAGCTCTACTCTCTCCTGCACTGACCCTGGCTTTGGATTACGATGACCCTGCTCTCTCCTGCACTGACCCTGGCTTTGGATACGATGACGCTGCTCTCTCCTGCACTGACCCTGGCTTTGGATACGATGACGCTCCTCTCTCCTACTCTGACCCTGTCTTTGGCATTACGACTACTCTACTCTCTCCAATCCTGACTCCGGCTACGCACCCCAACGATCCGCTACTCTACTCTCTCCTGCACTGACCCTGGCTTTGGCATTACGACTAAAATACCTTCTCCAACCCGACTCTGGCTACGTACCCCAACGATCCGCTACTCTACACCCCTGGACCTGGCAAGTATCACATTAACGCTGTCTTCTATAACCCTGATCCGGCTTGCACGACTATCCTACACTCTAGACGCGCCCTCGCGGTTGTGGTCGGCGTTATATACCAATCCCTACCTCAGCCCCGGGGTCGCGCCTCGTTTGTGGTGAGCTACGCGTTACAATATACCCAAATGCAGGGTCTGGAGATCACATCTCGCGAAACAACAACTACAATAATGTGGAGGGAAGTGAGTGGTTGGGGGTGAAAAAAAGGGGGATGGAGGATAACCACAATGTGACGACAAAAGGAGGGAAAAAACAGGAACAACGTATAATACACGTAAAAAATGTAGGGTGAAAAAAGTAGAGCCGCAACGAACGTTTCGGGGCCTCTGACGCCCCTTCTTCAAGCCCGTTCCCACAGCTAGAAATGTTCTGTTGTGCTTCCCTAATTAACACCCCTCCAACACCAAAATCTCTAGATAAACAGATTCTGAGCACATATGATTTACTAGATGCATAAACCTAGTCTAAATAACATCAAGGTGATCTAACCTGTATAGTGCAGGTAATCACAAAATATGATCAAGGGAATAAGTAATATTGCTAAACCCTATAACTGTATAATGAGTATATTCAGATAATCACAATATGTGATGAAGTATATGCAAATAAGCAATATTGCTAGAACACTGCCTAGGAGGCTATTGGATTGCTAACACACAGTGCAAGTCCCACCTGCTATAGTCAAAGCCTGAGACGAACAGCTGGAGGAAAACAAGTACAGGTGCGCCGACGAGAATTCTAAAACCTGCCTTAAACTTGCCTTGGAAAATCTGGGGCTATCACCAACAAGATCCAGGCACATGCTGGGTACATGCTGGGTACATGCTGGGTACATGCTGGGTACATGCCGGGTACATGCCGGGTACATGCTGGGTACTGTACATGCTGGGCACATGCTGGGCACATGCTGGGTACATGCTGGGTACATGCCGGGTACATGCTGGGTACATGCTGGGTACATGCTGGGTACATGCTGGGTACACGCTGCAAACATTTCAGTGACATTTCTGCAGAGACTAACGGCCCATAGGATTAACACAGCAGGGGTCCCTGGCGGTCCCATTCAGTTTGACGGGACTGCCAGGGACCTCGTTGTTAATCTGATGGGCCGTTAGTCTGTCTGCAGAAATGTCAGGGAAATGTTGCAGCATGTACCCAGGATGTACCCAGGATGTACCCAGCATGTACCCAGCATGTACCCAGCATGTACCCAGCATGTACCCAGCATGTACCCGGCATGTACCCGGCATATACCCAGCATGTACCCAGCCTGTACCCAGCATGTACCTGGGTCTTGTTGGTGATTGCCCCAGGTTTGTTTTAGAATACTCGTCGGCGCTACAGTAAGTATAAGTGAAGCAAATAAGGCAAAATACGAATCCTCTGCTGTTGAAAACGTCTATGACCCTCCTAGGGCAGTCTGCAGTGGTCCCTACGAATAAGTGGCCTCTAGCACTGTTTAAAGGGTTAATTGGATAAGCGTGCCTGTGGTTATGTGGTCGGGCCGGCATTACAACACTGTATCACTGTGTAACCGCAGACAAGCAAGGGAAGCCTTAACGCGAGCTAAATTGGTTAAGTGGTCTGCGGTCAGGAAAAGATGCCGGATTGCAACAGTGTATAATGTGTTCTCATCATTCAATTAAGGTCAATTAGTAAAGTGCGTCTGTGGTTATCGATTGTGCCCTGGCATTGCAACATTGCATCCCGGCCCCAAACCGCAGACCGGGAAAAAGTTTAACCACAAACCACAAACCACATCACAGCCCTCACATAATTAAGCAGCTAACTTTGAATAGGAAGGTCCTAGCTTTCTAATTTTTTGGTGTGCAGAGTGCTAGGGGGTAAACATGTAACCAGGTATAGTTATGAGACTGTAACATTTATTTAAAGGCATAAATGAGAAGTAGCTTGGAGTTTAGTACTTTAAAGTTATAGGAACCGGGACATTTACATTTCAGCCAGGCAGGACAGCGGATACATTAGGAATTCACTATTGTCATTTATGATCAGAGATGAGTCATGTATAATGTAAGTCCGGGCTTCTGAGACTCCCTGTCGAGCTGACTCCAGAGTGTCTGCAAATGTCCAGGGCTTCAAAAGACTCCGACCTGGGGAAAGTGCTAAATGTCAGGAAATGTATGTAAACTGTTTGCCTAGCAGATGTCCGGGCATCCTGAAGAAAGGTAGACATTCTGCCACCATGCAAGGGGGCTTGGTCAGGTATGCTAAGCGGGTTAAGTGTGAAGTTAGCGCATGACCCTTGGCATACCGTGAAGCCCTTTGCCCGGCTGCAGGAACTGGTGGCAAACATGCCATTGGGTGGGAATTTGCTTCACACGCCAAGATTGGCTGTGTATTCCCCAGATAGGCTTGGGCGGGTGTTATAAGCCCGTGCACGCTATCGGGCGGGTGTTCAACTGTGTTCTTCTGTGATCCATCAGAAGTTATAGCGTGTTCCACTTACGATTCCATCGTAACCAAGGATTGTACCCCGCTACGAAAGTTCCTTAGAACTAAGGACTTGGAAACAAATTCTGCAAGCGCAGAACGAAAACACTTCTTTCGGCGGAGAAACAGGGGCTGCAAGCGGCGCCCCTAGCCAAAGACGGTTTCGCGTCTCTTGTTTGCGTATCAACCCGGCTCCTGGGAATTGATACCTAAAGACTGTATTTCGCGGACTTTCGTTCTGGAAACCATTTCAAGGATCCAGGTATTTTTGTGGGATAAGCACTGGTCTCCCGTGACACTCCCCCCCTCACCATAGAATATTATTTTCAGTTATCTGTAAAAACGAAAGTATTGATGTTTCTTTTATTATTTCCTGAAGCAATAATAATTATAATAATTAAAAGAAAAATAGAAAAAATAAAACAAAACATCACCCAGCCAGCATGTAGTAAATTAAAGTTGTACTTACCCCTGCTAGGATGAAGGTCGTCCTCATCTCCGTCCTCCGCGGGCAGAAACATTACAATAAAAAAAACTAACTACTGATCACTATCCCCTTAATTACCTTAGAGGTTGGTAACCGCTTTAGTTGGGCCTAACCACCCTCTCTTGGGCAACATCCCCCCACCCCCTGCCCCCACCACCACACATACAAAAGCAATAGTAGACAAAAATGGCTAATAGCATGTCTGCCCATTTGTTTGCAAACAAAATAAATACACAATAAAATAACATTGACATAACAGTACAATACAAAACAAGCATTTGCCAGTAAACCTATTGATTGTCACTGTGGTTAACCATCCCACTCTTGTGTATCTGATTTAATAAGCACTTTATTGATTCACTATTAGTATATTCACTATAGTTCTTTGTGAACTGCGCTATTAAGAGAGGTCCTAGTTTTTCTTTCTATTTTCAATGATATTAATGTGTCAGCTCCAGAGACTCCCGACTTCAATCCGATGTAGTAAAAATCATTTTTTTCTTCAGAGTCACATCGCGGATCTCAGCTCGGCTCCCTTCAGGTGGCAAAATGAGAATGTCCTAGTTGCAGCCGTGATGTGAATCTCAACGTCACCTAAATAGCTCGATATTTCCACAAATGGAGTTTGAGCATTTTTTAAGCTCCCACTCGGCTTGTCTGAGTGGGAGAGCTATTGATCGGGTAGAAGCAGGTCTCAGCGATTTTGTCTGAGTGGGAGCGCAACCGATCAGGTAAAAGCAGGTCTCAGTGAGTTTGCCATGTTATCAGAGATCTCTGAATAGCTACACATGCAAACTCATCCGAGAAGTGCCCAGAACTGGCGGTCACTCGTCGACCTTTTGGAATAGGCGCACACTGTGTGTGACTTTTGTTGTATCTGTGCAGGGGACATCACAGTGCAGGGAGTGGATAAGGAGCGACATTTGGAGACAGGAGAGATCATCATTATCGTGGCCGTGCTGCTTATGTGGGCAGGTGAGAATCCTACATCCAGCTATCACCTCCTGCAGTCTGACAGCAACCAGTGATACTAGTACACAGCAACAAATACAGTGTGAATCCCTACAAACACCAACTCTACCCAACCCATGTATATCCCTACAAACACAAACTCCATCCAACCCACATATATCCCTACAAACACCAACTCCATCCAAACCACATATATCCCTACAAACACAAACTCCATCCAACCCACATATATCCCTACAAACACCAACTCCATCCAACCCACATATTTCACTGCAAACACCAACTCCATCCAACCCACATATATCCCTACAAACACAACTCTACCCAACCGACATATATCCCTACAAACACAAACTCTAAACACTAATATACTGCCATCAAAGACACTACCCTCTCACCCCCTCCTAATACACAGACATCAGGCACACCTACCTCTTGCACCAGGATGGATATTTGAGCTCTGTACATGACATAGCTGTCTGCGATGAGGTTGTAGGGAGGTCTCCCTGGCCTGATTCGCACTCTCTTGCAGCGGTCATTGCGCTCTTCTGCCGGCAGTATGACATTATCAAGGACAACGATTCCAACAACAACAAGGAGAAAGCGAAACCTTCCTCAGAGGAGAGCACTCCGGAGCGGCAGACCGGGGGGTTACTGCGCAAGGTAATGTGTCACGTGTCATATGTCTCCCATGTGCCAGAGCACAGCTCCAATAATGTGTCACGTGTCATATGTCTGCCATGTGCCAGAGCACAGCACCGTAACCGCTGGTAGTTCCTATCCCGGGGTCTAACTCCTTCTGACCTTTGGGAAAAATTACTCTCTTTATTACATTGTCTTCTCTTCGGGGCAGAAACAAGTTGTTTATAAGGAGTGGATGTATTTATTTATAATAATGTTTTACACGGGAAGTAATACATTGAGAGTTACCTCCCGTTTCCAAGTATGTTCTGGCCATAGAGTTAGAAAAGTGAAGGAGTGCAAATGGTTGGACTCCTAATAGAATTCACTAAATTGCACACCACTCAAATGAAAATATACCTTTTAATGATTTACTTAAAACATATATTACCAAAGAAGTGTGTAATAAGATTAAAAATAAATTAAATCAACAATACTTAGCACCTAGGTCGCCTAATTATTAGGATGGAGAGACCCTATTTACCAGTAAAATGTGGTAGGGTGTAGGAGACTAAGAGTGCTATTAGTCAGGGTAAAACCCCTCTGGAACAGCCAACAGAGCAGATAGTAAGGGATGTAAACGTCAGTGAGGAGAGAAGTATTGCAATAAAATTACTAAGAGCTTCACCTAGTATGATAATTGGCTTGTTGACAGACCCCAGAATTGTATGAAGTCACATCCAGAGTAGAAAGTGTAAACACCATGAGTGCTTATACACTAACTAACACTGCATGGGGCAGCCAGCAGTGCAGTGACGTGAATTCACAGCACAGAGACTGCAAGGCACAATAGTAATCAAGGTGGAGAGATGGCAGCAAACCTCACTGACTGAGTGACACTCAGCTGTAATAGAACAGTATCATGAACTGTGTGAGCTGAACCAGGAGACTGCTGACACTACATTAAAACAGCTCCAAGTAGGAGACTGACAACATTGCGCGTCCAACGCGCGTTTCCCTCCAGCAAAGGAGCTTCGTCAGGGACAAATTTGCTAGAAGGGGGAAAGCGGAGCATTTGTATACCCTCCCGTCTGTCTCATTGCGTAATTTGTGTATACCGCTATTGCGCATACGCAACTTATGCGCACGCGAAACCACAAATAAACTATCTAGTTGCTGTCAGTAGTGGACACCCATATAGTAGTAAATGTGACACCTCATTCAATTGCCCATGAAAGCCAAATGATCCGTCTGTGTGGTGTAGCAACGGCAAATCTCCTCGAGCCAGGCACAGTGTTTACTGCGCATGCGCAGAGACTTAGAAAAAATGAAAGAATCTAGCCTGAACCGAGCGCAGAGTCTACTGCGCATGCGCCAAGACTTAAACAAATGATAGAGTCTAGCTAATGTTATATGCGCATGCGCACACCGGAGAATAGAGTATCAAGTGGGCAGATGTAAGCTGTTAGTCAGTCTATCCTATAGATGCTAATAAAGGCATCTAAGGCAGCAATTACAGCTATATGGGGGAAAGGAACATACATCTAAGTACAGATATTGGGTGAACACTGGTCCTAATGGTGGAATCTGATAACATACAAGGAACAGGCATTAGAAGTATCTATTGTGGTACCCACTATCCGGAATACAATGTGTCACAAAAAATATAGTGAAAGACAAAATAAAATGAAAAGTAAATAAAGTATATATATACATACAAGTACTCGGATAAATTTAATACAGCAGGGATATTGCTATGAGGTGTATGTATATATAAATTACACACATAATAAACCCTAAAAAAAAGGTGGGTTTATAACTCTAGTTATATTGTCACTAATTTTGAATACATTTATTGAACACTAACGTTGTAAGTCAATACCAGAAGCTGGTGTCTCACATAGCAGACAATGGAATAGGGAAGCTGAACATGATTAATCACATAGTAGATAATGCAATGAATGGTGAACAGGATACAGAACAATAAAAAGCCGCGCAATCAAAAAAGCTTGGTTTGGGATGTAAATAATACAGAGTATTGATAAATAAATGAAATCAAATCAGAAAGAATTCAAATGAACGGGGTATACGTAAACCCCTCATTGAGACCATTGGGACTTCTAGTTTTTAACTTGTAAATCCATTCTGCTTCGATGCGGAGCAGCATTTGGTCAGTATTACCCGCTGGCATAGGGCATTTAAGTTGGTATATACCCATACATTTGATGCTGTTGACATCACCGTTATGAAATTGTGTGACATGTCTGGCAACTGGAGTTTCAGTGGAGTTTACGTCTACGTAATTGCCTAGTTGTCTTACCAACGTATCTCTTACCACAATTACAAGTGATAAGATAGATTACGTTGGTAGTTCGACAGTTGATAAAACTGTCCACACAATATTGATGAGTATTGTCATGGTTAGCGAATGTTTTAGCAACGTTAACATGTTTGCATGCTTTACACCCCTTACATCGGTACTGTACATCCCTTTGATGGGACTCAACCAGGTCTCTGTCCTTGACCGCTGAAAGTGGCTATTAACGAGAGAGTCCCTCAAATTTTTGGACCGCCTACTAGTAATGATAGTTCTAGGGCCTATAACCTTCGCTAGATCTACATCTGCCTGGAGGAGATGCCAATGTCGGGAAAAAAATCCTTTTAATTGCCCACCATCTTTTGTTGAAGGTGCCAATACATCTAATAGTGTTATCCTTAGTTTTTTTAGTTTTTGCAGACAGTAGAGTGTTCCTGTCACTATGCAGAGCCAGAGGATAAGCCTTATTAAGTGTTTTGATGTTATATCGACGACTGAGAAACCTAGATCGTAATTCTTTAGATTGTGTAATGAACTCCTGTATTGTAGAGCAGTTTCTCCTTAAGCGGAGCTATTGCCCCGTGGGGATACCTGCTATAAGGCTAGTAGGGTGCTGGCTTTGTGCCAGTAACAGACGATTTGTAGCTGTACTCTTCCTAAAGACCTTTGTTTGAATGTTCTGGTCGGTATCGACATATATATTCAGATCTAGGAAGGTGATGGAAGTAGTACTCAGTACAGTGGTCAGCCTCAAATTTAACATATTGGTGTTAAGGTGCTCTACAAAGTCATGAAGGAGTTCTGGAGATCCCTCCCATAAAAGGAGGATATCATCTATGTATCTGATCCACATAGAAATGTGGTCAGTATACATAGAAAGTTCCTCATTGAAGACGTGGACACATTCCCACCAGCCCAGGTACAGGTTCGCATATGTGGGTGCACAGGCTGTGCCCATAGCTGTTCCCTGGGTCTGGTGGTAATAAGTACCATCAAAAACAAAATAATGATGAGTTAACACAAAATTAAGCAGGTCCAATACAAATGAATTGTGTCTATTGAACCTGCGGTCTCGTGTCGTCAAGAAATATTTGACAGCAGTCAGACCATTCTCGTGAATGATGGAGGTGTATAATGACTCAACATCTAAGCTCACGAGAATGGTCTCAGACGTAATGTGGATCCCATTCAGTCTCTTCAATGTATCTTTCGTATCTTGCACATATGATGGGAGACTGATGACAAAATCCCACAGGACCTTGTCCAGGTAGATGCTGCTGCCCTCTGACAGACAGTTATTACCCGAGACGATTGGGCGTCCAGGGGGGGACAGTAACCGTTTATGTACCTTGGGTAAGGTATAGAATGTTGCCACGGTGGGTGACTTAGGGTACATAAAATCAAACTCATTTCGACTTATCATGTCCATATCAAGGGCATCTTGATTATCAATATATAATTGTGTATTCATAATCAATTCAATCAGTATGATTTTGTGATCACTCCCTTTCCCTCCCTTCTTTTGTGGCCATAGAGTTAAGATGACAAATACATAGTTACATAAGTGAACAGGGTTATACATTATATACAAGATATTACATGCACAGTTAAAGATAATACATGTATAGTACCCAGATTATACAGACTCCAATATGCACCTCACCACGGGATAGAAGAAACGAGGGGACATATAGTACCCAGATCATACAGACCCCAATATGCACCTCACCGCGGGATAGAAGGAACGAGGGGACATATAGTACCCAGATTATACAGACCCCAATATGCACCTCACCGCGGGATAGAAGGAACGAGGTGACGTATAGTACCCAGATCATACAGACCCCAATATGCACCTCACCGCGGGATAGAAGGAACGAGGGGACGTATAGTACCCAGATCATACAGACCCCAATATGCACCTCACCGCGGGATAGAAGGAACGAGGGTACGTATAGTACCCAGATCATACAGACCCCAATATGCACCTCACCGCGGGATAGAAGGAACGAGGGGACGTATAGTACCCAGATCATACGTCCCCTCGTTCCTTCTATCCCGCGGTGAGGTGCATATTGGACCTGCATCCCCCTCACCATCTCCTGCATCCCCCTCACCACCTCCTGCATCCCCTTCACCACCACATGCATCCCCCTCTGCACCCCATCACCAGCTCCTGCATCCCCCTCACCACCACCTGCATCCCCCTCTGCACCCCTTCACCACCTCCTGCATCCCCCTCGCCATCACCTGCATCTGCCTCACCACCACCTGCATCCCCCCTCACCCCCACCTGCATCCCCCTCTGCACCCCTTCACCACCTACTGCATCCCCCTCACCACCTCCTGCATCTCCCTCACCATCACCTGCATCCCCCTCACCCCCACCTGCATCCCCCTCTGCACCCCTTCACCACCTACTGCATCCCCCTCACCACCTCCAAGCTGTTTCTGAACACTCCCCCCCCCCCCAGCCTCTGTTTTCAGCCTGTCTCACAGCTCCTGCACAGCAGCCAGTGTAACTTCTTCCCAGGGAGCAGACTTCCCTCCTTCCCCTGCGCTCCTCTGAATCCCTTTATCTCCGCCCCAGGGGACAGGGTTATGGGGTCATTCACTCCAGGTGAAGGGGTACCCAGGCCGGTAAATAAAGGTATTATGCCGGGCTGGGTGTCCCTGAGCCTTATTGGGGAATTGTAGATTGTCATCTCTGCGACCCAGTAACGGCAGTAACCCTGTGATTGTAATAACATGTATGTGTGTCTCCCACCAGGTATAAGGTGGCGAGAATAATGTTATTTCTAACTATGAAATGTATTCCTGTGTTTCCCCTGTAACCGTGCAAAGGAAAAATGGTTTTAAAACCCAGCAAGCAGCCCGCAGCAGAGCAAACGGCTTTTAGCTAACTTCTGCTTGGAAGCTCCTAGCGCGCTGAGATTTGCTGTGAGCGCTGGTCGGGTAAAATCATGAAAAAGTATATAGCGTAATTTTTACAAAGTTATATAAAATTGATGAATGAAAGTCCCCCTATTTTAATTGTTCCAACAGTATAGGCATAAGGGGATTTTCATTCAGACGGCCAGAACAGAGGAAACACTGAATTTGTAATCACTGTACTTTAGAAATGCATAGCAGGAAATTCCTGCGAGGTAAGCGACGCATATTTATCCCGGATTGTAAGATACACCGTTGACTCAGAGCCAAGATTTCTGAAAAAGTACGGAGTTAAAAGGCTTCGGCCAACTAAGGTGTTAAGTGGGGAGGGGTAATGCAAGTATCCCCATCTTAGTAAATGTCCGGGCATATGAGCCAGATGTCCGGCCAGCTTAGACAAAATGTCGCCAGGTAAGAGGTCTGGGTCTGGTATGCTAAGCGGCAAAGGTTCGAGGTTCGCGCATGCCCTTAGCAAACTAAGAAGCCCCTATGCCAGGTTTTCCAAGTATGGGCAACTCTGTTATAGGCGGGAATATTTGTTCCCACAGAGAGATTGGTGGCAGAGGTTAAAGATAGGGGTTTTGACTGCATAAGAATCCCTGCAGCAGATCGGGAGTCAGATTCACCTAAGCTGGATTTTAAACTTTATACCATCGTAACCCAAGTCAAGAGTTCATAAGGAACTAAGGAATCCAGAACCAATTCTACGGCGGTAGAACGAAGTAAGCAGCTCCGGCGGAGAAACGGTGGTTGTGAGAGACTCCCCTATCCAAACACTGTTTTCGTCTCTGTTTGCGCAAAACTCCCGCTCCTGGAAAATTGTGCCTAGAGACTCTAATTCTAAAGATTTCATTTTGGGAATAGAAGATTTTGTTTTACCCCGTCCCAGTAAGTGTATTTCAAGTGTTTTTGTAAACGGTGTGTGTTCATTCTGTAAATAAATCACAATTTATTTTACCTCTTCGCTTTGCTCAATCCAAGGACCCAGGTATTAAGGTGTTAAAAGTGCTGGTCTCCCATGAAAGGCAGTGACAGGGCAAAGGGGTCAGTCCCTCCTTGGGGCAAAGTGTACTAATGGCAGTGACATGGTTATGGGGTCAGTTCTTTGTGATCCTTTTTCAAACCACATCTGCAAAGCCCCCCTCTTTTCTTTCCCCATATCTTTATTGGCTCTCTGACAAGGACACGATGGGATGAGGGGAAACAAAATACACGACTGACAAAAAGACGCCCTGCTTAATTTCCAAAGAAACAAAAGCAACCAGATGTTTGTCTTTAGTACGGTTACATTTGCTAATTGTATTTTTTTAATTCTTTACGACATTTCGTTTTTTGGGGAACTTCCAGGGATTGCACCTTTTTGGGGACAAAGGCAAAACGAATCATTGTTCTGGGACCCTTCCCAGATACACAATCCAGTTGTTGATGATATATGCAAGTGAAATAATAATCTTGTTTTATACTGGTTACATTTCTCTCCGCAGAAGAAAACGCCGTCGGTCAACATCATAGAAGTATAGTTTAGCTGTAGCCCGGCCTGAGACCGTGACCCTGCGCCTCCATTCAGACCATCACACCATGGACAGGTCACTTAGAGTCCCAGGGTGAAGGAAAACTATTACAATATATATAATTATAGCAATACCACAAGAAACTCTGACACCAGCGGATGTTACTCAAGGGCTCCTCCTGTCCACTGCAACCAGAAGAAGGGCGAAACCAGCCGGGCAGCGGGAGGTCTGTCCCGCTCTCACAGCCAAACCCGTGTCACACATGGAGGCCTTGACCCGGCGTCACACACTCTACGTGTAAAGAGAGGCTGAGCTGTAACTTTACATCAAGACAACCACTGGAAGGGTCAGACAATGCACGCCTGGCCTGCGGACAGACGGCCATTCCATGTCCTGCCCGCCGTATACTGTGACCGTGATCGGGCTGGGTACCTGATGCGGGAGTGGGAGGTCCCTCTTCCTCCATTATCTTCAGCCTTTTCTCCATGGCTTCACCCTACGTATCCACATCTCTCACCCCCCAGAGCCTGAGAGCAAAGATGCGTGTCACCTACGGGTGCAGCACACCCCTGAGGGTGCCACGTGAGAACACTCACCCTGATTTCAATTTGCTCTTTGGGGGCTTTCAGTGTTTAACATATTGAATTTCATAGGACAAGACGTGGGCATACTGTCTGCCCGCGCAGGGGGCAGCAACTGTATGGGAATGTTACTGCTATGCTACTGCTATGTTACTGCAATGTTACTGCTATGGTATGGCAACGTTACTGCTACTGTATGTTACTACACCTGTATGTTACTGTAACGTTACTGCCATGTTACTTAACATTACTCTAATGATACTGTGATGTTACAGCTGCAGTCCCGCTTATTCATTTCCACCTTTATTTCCTCTATTTAAACCTCACACTTTTGTTTTTTAGATTTGAAGGTTTTATTATTTAGTCTGTTTTCTCTTCGTGGCAAACGTGTGCAAAAATACTGACATCCAGTGATATCAGCACAGAGACAAGGACTCCTCCTCCTCCTCCTATTACCCCATATAACCCCTCCCTATACCTCTTCCCATTACCCCATATAACCCCTCCCTATAACTCCTCATATTACCCCATATAACCCCTCCCTATAACTCCTCATATTACCCCATATACCCCCTCCCTATAACTCCTCCTATTACCCCATATACCCCCTCCCCCTCCTCCTCCTCCTATTACCCCATATAACCCCTCCCTATACCTATCCCCTCCTCCTATTACCCCATATAACCGCTCCCTATAACTCCTCCTATTACCCCATATAACCTCTCCCTATAACTCCTCCTATTACCCCATATAACCCCTCCCTATAACTCCTCCTATTACCCCATATAGCCCCTCCCTATAACTCCTCCTATTACCCCATATAACCCCTCCCTATAACTCCTCCTATTACCCCATATAACCGCTCCCTATAACTCCTCCTATTATCCCATATACCCCCTCCCTATACCTCCTCCTATTACCCCATATACCCCCTCCCTATACCTCCTCCTAGTACCCCATATAACCCCTCCCTATACCTCTTCCCATTACCCCATATAACTCCTCCCTATAACTCCTCCTATTACCCCATATAACCCCTCCCTACCTGACCTGCTATCTGACCTAGGACCCTTTATTATCTGACCTGGGACCCTTACTGTCTGACCTGGGACCCTTACTGTCTGACCTGGGACCCTTACTGTCTGACCTGGGACCCTTTATTATCTGACCTGGGACCCTTACTGTCTGACCTGGGACCCTTACTGTCTGACCTGGGACCCTTACTGTCTGACCTGGGACCCTTACTGTCTGACCTGGGACCCTCACTGTCTGACCTGGGACCCTCACTGTCTGACCTGGGACCCTCACTGGAAAGAAGATTTGATGCTGTGCTATTTACACAAAGTCTCTCCCACTGTAGCAGGAAATTCTTCGGATTAATCCGGGCGCTGTTTTGTGCCAAATCTAACAGCCGGGATTATTACTGCCCCGGCTGTGACAGTGTTGAGATATCTTGCTTCAGTTCTGCCTCAGGTGCCTTAGCGTATGATTTGTGCAATGTTACATGATGTTAGCGTGTGATTTGTGCAATGTTACATGATGTCAGCATGTGATTTTTGCACTGTTATATGATGGTAGCATGTGGCTTGTGCACTGTTACATGATGTTAGCGTGTGGCTTGTGCACTGTTACATGATGTTAGCGTGTGGCTTGTGCAATGTTACATGATGGTAGCATGTGGCTTGTGCACTGTTACATGATGTTAGTGTGTGGCTTGTGCACTGTTACATGATGTTAGCATGTAGCTTGTGCAATGTTACATGATGTTAGCATGTGGCTTGTGCAATGTTACATGATGTTAGCGTGTGGCTTGTGCACTGTTACATGATGTTAGCGTGTGGCGTGTGCAATGTTACATGATGTTAGCGTGTGGCTTGTGCAATGTTACATGATGCACAGTTTATGATTAGACTTATTTATTTCTGCATCTCTGTGCCTCGTTTCTGTTGCCCTTTTTGCATGTATCCGTGTGCATCAAACATACGTGTCTGTGCACCGGTACATACAGAACACCGCAGCATATGGAAAAGGCTTGTTAATCACAGTTATCCGGTTGCTTGTGTTGGACATGTGTAGCTACCCGGGAGGATTACACGCCTGACGCATGAGGCGCAGAGTCAGACTTCAATCTCGTCCCCAAACCCTACGCCCCTTGTTATCGGGACAGCAAGAGGCCTCTCTGTGCATCAACTGAAACCCCAAATAATTAGGGGTCATTAACTAAAGTTTCCCAGCTGTAAACTGTGCGCGTGACGCACACAGACAGCCGCAGAGTTACTGCGGGGAACACCCCACGGCGTTTAATTCAGTTTATTTTTTTAATAAGCCTGGTGCTGTATTTTAACATTGGTTTTGCAGCTGGGAGACTTTAGAAAATAGACTACTTGGAGCCTGGAGTGTTTCATATCTCCGGCGTTAGCTCATCACAAGCCCAACATCCCTGTGCCTGACTCCCTCAGAACATCACAAGTCCAACATCCCTGTGTCTGACTCCCTCAGAACATCACAAGTCCAACATCCCTGGTCTGACTCCCTCAGAACAACATCACAAGTCAAATCCCAGTGTCTGACTCCTCAGAACTATCACACGTTCGCAACATCCCTGTGCCTACCAGAACTCACAATTCCAACATCCCTGTGCCTGACTCCCTCAGAACATCACAATCCAACATCCCTGTGGCCTTAAACTCAGAACATCACAAGTCCAACATCCCTGTGCCTGACTCTCCCCTCAGAACATCACAACCAACGTCCTGTGCCTGACTCCTCAGACACATCACAAGCCCAACGTCCTGTGCCTGACTCCCTCAAACAATCACAAGTCCAAAGTCCCTGTCCGACTCCCTCTCAACATCACAAGCCCAACGTCCCTGTGCCTGACTCCCTCAGAACATCACAAGCCCAACGTCCCTGTCCTGACTCCCTCAGAACCATCAAGCCAACGTCCCTGTGCCTGACCTCCCTCAAGAACATCACAAGTCCACATCCCTGTGCCTGACTCCCTCACCCGCCCAACGTCCCCATCACCAGTCCACGTCCCTGTGCCTGACTCAGAACATCACAAGTCCAACGTCCCTGTGTCTGACTCCCTCAGAACATCACAGTCCAACGTCCCTGTGCCTGACTCCCTCAGAACATCACAAGTCCAACATCCCTGTGTCTGACTCCCTCAGAACATCACAAGTCCAACGTCCCTGTGCCGGACTCCCTCAGAAACATCACAAGCCCAACGTCCCCTGTGCCTGACTCCCTCAGAACATCACAAGTCCAATGTCCCTGTGCCTGACCCCCTCAAACATCACAAGTCCAATGTTCCCTGTGCCTGACCCCCTCAGAACACATCCACTCCCTGTGCCGCTCCCTCAGACATCACAATTCCAACGTCCCCTGTGCCTGACCCCCTCAGAACATCACAAGTCCAATCGTCCCTGGCCTGACTCAGACACATCACAATTCCAACTTCCCTGTGCCTGACTCCCTCATAACCTCACAAGCCCACGTCCCTGTGTCTGACTCCTATACAGCACAAGTCCAACGTCCCTTGTGTCCTGACTCCCTCAGACATCACAAGTCCATGTCCCTGTGCCTGACTCAGAACATCACAAGTCCACGTCCCTGTGCCTGACTCCCCAGAAACATCACAAGTCCACGTCCCTGTGCCTACCTCGAACATCACAGTCCAATGTCCCTGTGCCTGACTCAGAACATCACACCAACGTCCCTGTGTCTGACTCCCTCAGAACATCCAAGCCCAACGTCCCTGTCTGACTCCTCAGAACATCACAAGTCCAACGTCCCTGTGTCTGACTCCCCAGAACATCACAAGCCCAACGTCCCTGTGCCTGACTCCCTCAGAACATCACAAGTCCAACGTCCCTGTGCCTGACCCCCTCAGAACATCACAAGTCCAATGTCCCTGTGCCTGACTCAGAACATCACAAGTCCAACGTCCCTGTGCCTGACTCCCTCAGAACATCACAAGTCCAACGTCCCTGTGCCTGACCCCCTCAGAACATCACAAGTCCAACGTCCCTGTGCCTGACTCAGAACATCACAAGTCCCAACGTCCCTGCCTGACTCCCTCAGAACTTCACAAGTCCAACGTCCCTGTGCCTGACTCCTCGAACAATCACAGTCCAATGTCCCTGCCTTGACTCATGAACATCACAATCCAACGTTCCTGTGCGTACTCCTCAGAACATCACAAGTCCAACGTTCCTGTGTCTGACTCCCTCAGAACATCACAAGTCCAACGTCCCTGTCCTGACTCCCTCAAACTTCACAAGTCCAACGTCCCTGTGCCTGACTCCTCGAACATCACAAGTCCAATGTCCCTGTCCTGACTCACAGAACATCACAAGTCCAACTTCCTGTGCTGACTCCCCTCAGAACATCACTAGTCCAACGTTCCATTGTGTCTGACTCCCTCAGAACATCACAAGTCCAACGTTCCCTGTGCCTGACTCCCTCAGAACCCACAAGTCCAATGTCCCTGTGTCTGACTCAGAACATCACAAATCCAACATCCCTGTCCTGACTCCCTCAGAACATCACAAGTCCAACGTCCCTGTGCCCTGACTCCCTCAAACATCACAAGTCCAACGTCCCTGTGCCTGACTCCCTCAAAGAACATCACAAGTCCAACGGCCCTTTGTCTGACTCAGAACATCACAAGTCCAACGTCCCTGTCCTACTCCTCAGAACATCACATCCAACGTCCCTGTGCCTGACTCCCTCAGAACATCACAAGTCCAACGTCCCTGTGCCTGACTCCCTCAGAACTTCACAAGTCCAACGTCCCTGCCTGACTCCCTCAACCCACAAGCAAAGTCCCTGTTCTGACCCCTCAGAACATCACAAGTCCAAAGTCCCTGTGCCTGACTCAGAACATCACAATTCCCAACATCCCTGTCTCTCTCAGAACATCACAAGTCCAACGTCCCTGTGCCTGACTCCCTCAGAAACATCACAAGTCCAACATCCCTGGTGCCTGACTCCCTAGAACATCACAAAGTCCAACGTCCCCTGTGCCTGACTCAAGAACATCACAAGTCCAACATCCCTGTCTCTCCTCAGAACATCACAAGTCCAACGTCCCTGTGCCTGACCCCTCAGAACATCACAAGTCCAACATCCCTGTGCCTGACTCCCTCAAACATCACACGTCAACATCCTGGCCTGACTCCCTCAGAACATCACATCCACGTCCCTGTGTCTGACTCCCTCAAAACATCACAAGTCCAACGGCCCTTTGTCTGACCTCCTCAAATATCACAATCCACGTCCCTGGCCTGACTCCCTCAAGAACATCACAAGTCCAACTCCCTGTGCCTGACTCCCTCAAACATCACAACTCCAATGTCCCTGTGCCTGACTCCCTCAGAACATCACAAGTCCAACGTCCCTGTCCTGACTCCTCAGAACATCACAGTCCAACTTCCCTTTGCCTGAACTCCTCCAGAACTCACATCCCAACGCCCTGTGCCTGACTCAGAACATCACAATTCCAACGTCCCTGTCCTGACTCCCTCAGAAAATCACAAGTCCAACGTCCCTGTGCCTGACTCCCTCAGAACATCACAAGTCCAACGTCCTGTGCCTGACTCCCTCACACATCACACGTCCAACTCCCTGTGTCTGACCATACATCACAATCCAACTCCCTGTGTCCGACTCAGAACATCACAAGTCCCAACGTCCCTGTCTGTCCTGACTCAGAACATCAAGTCCCGTCCTGTGAATGACTCCCTCAGAACATCACAAGTCCAACGTCCCTGTGCCTGACTCCCTCGCAAAACATCACAAGTCCAAAGTCCCTGTGTCCTGACTCCCAGAACATCACAGTCCACGTCCCTGTGCCTGACTCCCTCAGAACATCACAAGTCCAAAGTCCCTGTGCCTGACTCAAACATCACAAGTCCACGTCCCTGTGCCGACTCAGAACATCACAAGTCCAACATCCCTGTCTCTCTCAGAACATCACAAGTCCACACGTCCCTGTGCCTACTCCTCAAACTAACAAGTCCAACGTCCCGTGTCTGACTCACTCAGAACATCACAAGTCCAACGTCCCTGTGCCCGACTCCCTCAGAACATCACAAGTCCAACATCCCTGTCTCTCTCAGAACATCACATGTCCAACGTCCCTGTGTCTGACTCCTCCAGAACATCACAAGTCCAGTCCCTGTGCGACTCCCTCGAACATCACAAGTCCAACTCCCTGTCCTGACTCCCTCAGAAACATCACAGTCCAACATCCTGTCTCCCTCAGAACATCACAAGTCAATGTCCCTGTGTCTGACTCCCTAGAAAATCAAATTCCAACGTCCCTGTGTCTGACTCCCTCAGAACATCCAACAAGACCCACAACATCCCTTGTGCCTGACGCCCTCGACCATCACAAGTCCAACATCCCTGTGCCTGACTTCCTCAGAACATCCAAGTCCAACGTCCCTGTTCCTGACTCCCTCAGAACATCACAAGTCAACATCCCTGTGTCTGACTCAGAACAATCACATGTCCAATGTCCTTTGTCTGACCATAACATCACAGTCCAACATCCCTGTGCCTGACTCCCTCAGAACATCACAAGTCCAACATCCCTGTCTGACTCCCTCAGAACATCACAAGTCCAGTCCCCTGTGTATGACTCCTCAGAACATCACAAGTCCAACGTCCCTGTGCCTGACTCCTCAGAACATCACAAGCCCAACGTCCCTGTGCCTGACTCCCTCAGAACATCACAAGTCCAACGTCCCTGTGCTGACTCCCTTAGAACATCACAAGTCCAACGTCCCTGTGTCTGACTCACTCAGAACTTCACAAGTCCAACGCCTGTGCCTAGCTCCTCAGAACATACAAGACCAACATCCCTGTGGCTGACTCCCTCAGAACATCACAAGCCCAACTCCCTGTGCCTGACTCCCTCAGAAACATCACAAGTCCAACATCCCTGTGGCTGACTCCTCATAACATCACAAGCCCACTCCCCTGTGCTGACTCCCTCCAGAAACATCACAAGTCCAACTCCCTGTGGCTGCACTCCCTCAGAACATCACAAGCCCAACGTCCCTGTGCCTGACTCCCTCAGCATCACAAGTCAACGTCCTGTGCCTGACTCCCTCAACATCACAAGTCCACGTCCCTGTGTCTGACTCACTCAGAACTTCACAAGTCCAACGTCCCTGTGCCTGACTCCCTCAGAACATCACAAGACCAACATCCCTGTGTCTGACTCAGAACATCACAAGTCCAATGTCCCTGTGTCTGACTCAGAACATCACAAATCCCACATCCCTGTGCCTGACTCAGAACATCACAAGTCCAACGTTCCTGTGTCTGACTCCCTCAGAACATCGATACTGTGGGTAGAATAGAACCCCAATGGAGAGCACTCTGCAGATGCACAATATACAGGGGACAGGAATAGGGTGTATTAGTTGATGAGTGAATGTTGCACTTTAAAACACTTTATTAGAGTCTTGACTCAAGGTTAAAATACAGACGCTAAATACCAAAATAAGTGAGACTCATGTGAGCCAAAAGCGCAGCGAAGTAAAATTATGTGCCAGGTCTCACGTTGGAGTGTAAGCTAATATCCCTGATGATATGTGCGGGTTACAGCTAGGTGGTATCAGAACCCCTGGAATCAGTGAGTGTAGTGTTCAAACACAGACACAGCCACTATGTGCTGATTATACACGTACCGGGTAGTGGTATGTTGTGATAGTAGTCTTAATCACACAATATACACAGTTGTTTGCACCAGTGAGTGTGTATAAGTCTTAATCACACAATTACACAGGTAGGTACATCAGGTGGGTGCACATTAGTATACCACGTGGAGTATAGCAGGTAAGTATATCTGCTTCTGTGCTCCTGATCAGCAGTCACTGCTGTGTTGCCTGTGTAATGCTGCAAGTCTAAATGCTGCGGCAATATAGAGCACTCACACCTACTCTCTAACCACTACCGTTTTGCAGCTGTCATAGGGGTGTAGCTGCAACAAATTAGGAGTCGTGCATCCAGGGTGGAAAAAATAAAATTGTAGTACACAAGTAGTGTCTACATACACTGCAAACCATAAAAACATGAGGAGCTGGCCACATAAAAACGAACAGAGTTCGTGGTATGCTCAGTGGCTATGCATACATGGGCTAATGCTCCGTTGCTCATAAACCCACAGTCTCTGCTCGCGTGAATTAGGTAGAGATATATTCTTTCATGCTAACTCTCTGTATGGAGTTAGTTTTGGGTGCAGGACACGCTCCATCACGAGCGTTAGTCCCCCCCCTTGACGTAATGGAAAGCCTTGAGAAAGCTTTTGCTAAGCGAACTACGTCGGCAGGACGTCATTACGTCAAGGGGGCGGACTAACGCTCGTGATCGGAGCGTGTCCTGCACCAAACTAACTCCCATACAGAGAGTTAGCATGAAAGACTATTCTCTACCTAATTCACGCGAGCAGAGACTGTGGGTTTATTGAGCAACGGAGCATTAGCCCTGTATGCATAGCCACTGACATTACCACGATCTCTGTTCGTTTGTATGTGACCAGTTCCTCACGTTTTCATGGTTCTGAGTGTAGTAGCATACTACTTGTGTACTACAATTTTATTTTTTCCACCCTTTGGATGCACGACCTCCTAATTTGTTGCAGATAACCCCCTATGACAGCTGCAAAACGGTAGTGGTTAGAGATTATGTGTAGTGCTCTTAATATTGCCGCACATTTAGACTTGCAGCATTACACAGCAACACAGCAGTGACCTGCTGATCAGGAGCACAGAAGCAGATATACTTACCTGCCATACTCCACTGTGTATACTATATGTAACACCCCTGGTGTACCTACTGTTTATATTGTGTGATTAAGACTATTATCACACACCTTGGTGTACCTACTTGTGTAATGTTGATTAAGACTACTATCACACATACCACTACCCGTACGTGTATAATTCAGCCACTAGTGGCTGGTCTGTGTTGAACACTACACTCACTGATTCCAATGGGGTTTCTGATACCACCTAGCTGTAACCCGCACATTCATCAGGATATTAGCTTACACTCCACGTGAGACCTGGCACATATTTTACTTTCGCTGCGCTTTTTGGCTCACATGAGTCTCACTTATTTTGGTATTTAGCGTCTGTATTTTAACCTTGAGTCAAGACTCTAAAAGTGTTTAACGTGCACCATTCACTCATCACTATATACACCCTATTCCTGTCCCCTGTATATATGTGCATCTGCAGAGTGCTCTCCATTGGGGTTCTATTCTAACCCACGTATCAATTCATTACTCACCCCAGATAGTAGCACCTCGGAGAATATAATTTACAGTTGCGAGGGTTCTCTTCCCCTTCCCCTCCCCCCACTTTACCCTAGTGTTTCCCTCAGAACATCACAAGTCCAACGTCCCTGTGCCTGACTCAGAACATCACAAGTCCAACGTCCCTGTGCCTGACTCAGAACATCACAAGTCCAACGTTCCTGTGTCTGACTCCCTCAGAACATCACAAGTCCAACATTCCTCTGTCTTTACGGCCTGTAAATAAGTTGCATGTGTGTGCGTTGTTCTCTTCATACAAATTGTATGTTATCCTGTGAATAAGGACTTGGTATTATGCTGTATAAACCTGTATATCTGTGCATTATACTGTACATTATACTGTACATAGGGGGCCATGGGTCTTATATCTATCGTTGCACCATAACAATCGCAAGTCTTCCAGTAACTGAACAAGCTGACAAAGACAGACAGTTTGTGCTGAAGCACTTTCCATGGGTGGATCCTGGTGGTCTCTCACACGGCTGCTGACCCTTACCAGACATGGGCTGTGGTAAAACCCGGCGAGATGTGTTATTCTCTTATTTTCTCTGACATAATGTAGGTTTCTAATACATTATGGTTATGTAAAAAAATTCCTGGAAATATGTTCCGTTGTTGCGTTCTCACATTCCGTTGTTGCGTTCTCACATTCCGTTGTAACGTTCTCACATTCCGTTGTTGCGTTCTCACATTCCGTTGTTACGGTCTCACATTCCGTTGTTACGGTCTCACATTCCATTGTTACGGTCTCACATTCCATTGTTACGGTCTCACATTCCATTGTTACGGTCTCACATTCCGTTGTTACGGTCTCACATTCCGTTGTTACGGTCTCACATTCCATTGTTACGGTCTCACATTCCATTGTTACGGCCCTCACATTCCGTTTGTTGCGTTTCTCACATTCCGTGTTTGCGTTCTCACATCCCGTTGTTGCGTTCTTCCATCCCATTGTTGCGTTCTCGCAACCCGTTGTCGTGTTGTTGCGTTCTCACATTCCGTTGTTGCGTTCTCACATTCCGTTGTTGCGTTCTCACATTCCGTTGTTGCGTTCTCACATCCGTTGTTGCGTTCTCACATCCCGTTGATGCGTTCTTCCATCCCATTGTTGCGTTCTCGCAACCCGTTGTCGTGTTGTTGCGTTCTCGCATTCCGCCTTTAGGTTCTCGCGTTCCGCCTTTAGGGTCACACTTCCTGTCACACTTCAGTTCCTTTGTTATGTTTTAGCTTTACCCGGTTCTAAAGTTTTCTTGTTATATTTTATCTTTTTATTATGCTGTAATATTGTCCTGTCATAATATTGTCGTATACAATATGTTCTAAGCTCTGCTGTCCACCATTGTAATGTGCATGTCACACTCGCTCGCTGTGATCGAATACGATACTGTGCATATGTTCCTCTTCTTGTGTCTATGTTACAATATTCGGCTGGGATGAGGTTGTCTGTGTATCAGACATTCTGCGCTTACAATGCAGTCTTTGTTTTATTGCGGTGAGGTTGAATTTGTATAATGGAACATTGTGCTTATTCTTCTCCAGGGGTGCTAAACGCCAGCCTCGCCCTCCCAACAGGTCAGGTTTTCAAGATATTCCAGTTTCAGCACATATGGTGCTGTCAAAGACTTGGCCTCTAACTGAGCCACCAGTGTTGACGCAGGGATTGATTGAACCACCTGTGCTGAAGCAGGGATTGATTGAACCACCTGTGCTGAAGCAGGGACTGATTGAGCCACCTGCGCTGAAGCTGGGATATCCTAAAAACCTGACCTGTTGGTGGGCGTTGAGCACTGGAGATGAGCACACATGCTCTAACATACTGTCCGTCTCCTCACATTCACGCTCTAATTACTACCAGCTGCAAAACCCGCGTAAAAACCGCGCCAGGTTTATCAGAGAAATGGCATTCCATTTGCCGGAATTGCCGTTTTTTCTTTAATAATTCTCATGCTGTTTCTTTGCCCCGGTTTTGCCCCGGTTTTGCAATACCTCACGTCTTTGTTCCCTAACACTTCCCCCGTATTCCCCGCCATTCCCGTGCTATTCTCTCGTCAGCGTAATGTTATGTCCATACAGTATTGTGGTGTCTCGTCAGGGCACAGCACAATGTAACATGACTACGCCCGTACAGTACCATGGTATATTATTACAGCATGCCACCTTCCGGACACAGCGGGACAGCCCCCCATGTGTGACTCATTCGGGGTATCACTGCGCAGTCATTCACCCTCAGCCAGTATCCTCATTCCACAGCATCATAGTGTATATAATGTTACCAAAGGAACGCCATGCTGTGACGTGTCTGACCCGAAGTGTTACCCTAGGAATGTTACAATAAAACTCTGCGTTCCAATGTCACTGCGCTGTGTTCTGTGCCGGCGGTGCCACCGAAACAGAGAGGGGAAGACATGCAGCACTGCCAGGGGACACCAGCTGTCCCATCGTAAGGGGCATCACTATAAGGACCTTCTTATACCGGGTCAGGGAACATGTCGTAATGGGGAATATTGGAACACTGACACTGCATTGTAACATAGAGCACTGACACACTGACACTGCATTGTAACATAGAACACGGACACAGGGACACTGCATTGTAACATAGAACACTGACACTGCATTGTAACATAGAGCACTGACACACTGACACTGCATTGTAACATAGAACACTGACACACTGACACTGCATTGTAACATAGAACACTGACACACTGACACTGCATTGTAACATAGAACACGGACACACTGACACTGCATTGTAACATAGAACACTAACACTGCATCGTAACATAGAACACTGACACACTGACACTGCATTGTAACATAGAACACTGACACACTGACACTGCATTGTAACATAGAACACGGACACACTGACACTACATTGTAACATAGAACACTGACACTGCATTGTAACATAGAACACTGACACACTGACACTGCATTGTAACATAGAACACTGACACACTGACACTGCATTGTAACATAGAACACGGACACACTGACACTGTATTGTAACATAGAACACGGACACAGGGACACTGCATTGTAACATAGAACACTGACACTGCATTGTAACACAGAACACTGACACACTGACACTGCATTGTAACATAGAACACTGACACACTGACACTGCATTGTAACATTGTGTGTGTGTGTGTGTGTGTGTGTGTGTGTGTGTGTGTATGTGAGAGACTCCCACACCATGAATATAGTGATATTCTTACCACATAGCTCCCTGGTATCCACATTACTGCGTTACGGAGGCACGGGAGAGAGAGAGAGAAGGAATAACAGCAAGAAAGGTAAAAGGGACACAGTACAAGTATGAAGTATTACCCCTGTGTAAGGTTTAACGAGGCATAGCAGATAAAGTCACTAATTAGTGGCCCCGGAATCCCCGAGGACCGGAGCAGAGATACAGCGTGTCCGGGGTGCGAGATAAAGCCACGTTCTGCGCTGCCCACTTCTTGCAGCTTAATAGCGGCTGTAATTACCCACGTCGTTAGCCTTCACGCCCGTCAGATGAAGACTGTGACCCTTTCATTAGGCCCTGCATCATATACCTCGTTACAAGAGTTCATCAGGAAACTGGATATAATAAAACAAAAGGCTGACACTGCATTGTACAGCAAGCGGGTTACCCGTCCTGCGGCAGGGGCAAGAAACAAGGCACCAGTGGAGATAGGTTACCTAACAGACCCCCCCAAAAATCCTCTGTCTGTGCAACCCAAGGCATGTCACAGAAAACAATCCCCACAGGAGCAAGACAGGGACTGAAAGGGTAATTGGATTTATTCCTGCAGACCTCAATTACGGGAGACGGAGAGCGTCCTATTACCTGCGCAGAACTCACCTGTCCTCACCGCCCGGCAGAAATCTCATTAAACCTGCAGAGGTGAGCCACCAGGGTCACGGCATGGCAAGGCCGCTGGAAATTACCCTGCCCGGGACTGCAGGGTCAGTCTGACGCAGCGGACAGGAAATTAAACCAGTCCCCAATGCCAAGCTCAGCTCCAAAAGGTCGCCGAAACCTTGCACGTTAAAAACGGAACTTCGTTTAAAAAAATCGGCCTGGGCATGCATTGATCGTTTCGTGCACTGCACCGTTAGCTGTTTGGGTAGCGATGGGCCTCGTAATTAAAAGAAAGGGTTACTTGGGGGAGACACTTTACAAGAGGAGGTTCCGCAAAACAATGAAACATTAATCCTCCCAAATGCCCAGCAACATGCACTGGAGTGAGAGCACTCAGCCACGTAACGCCCTGTGCACGATCGCCGTGGCTAAAGATGCCACGTTTCCTATACCAACTAATATACAGATATATGTGGATGCTACAACACGCCACGTGGAACAAAGGACACAATTCGAATCAATAATTAACAGATATAGAAATGAATACATATTCATAAGAAGCAGGGAATTATATCTGGGTCCCACCTTTGCTAACTCTCTCCCCCCCAACAGGTCAGGTTTTCAGGGTATCCCAGCTTCAGCACAGGTGGGCTCAATCAGTCCCTGCTTCAGCACAGGTGGGCTCAATCAGTCCCTGCTAAAGCACAGGTGGCTCAATCACAGGTTCGGTCAAAAACTGAGCCTGTGATTGAGCCACCTGTGCTGAAGCTAGGATATCCTGAGAACCTGACCTGTTGGGGGTGAGGGGGGGCGAGCTTGAGGACTGAAGTTGAGCCCCCCTGATGCAGGGGACATGCCCCGGATATGCCAAGACCGCACGAGGTGGTGGTGGTTGTTAAAAAGCTTCTAGAACATTCCTGGCGAGAGCGGCCATTTTTAAGAGGCGGAAAATATGATTAGAAATCAGTGGGGATGGGGGGAGAAGGGGGGGGGGGGATGGGCGGGTGAGGAACCGGCGCGGTGGGGGGGGGGGTAATGGGGGGAGAAGGGGGGGTCTGGGCGGTGTGGGGGGGGTGGGAGGGATGCGGGGAGTAAGGGGCGGGGTTGGGGGGGTGGGATGGGGGAAGACAGGGGGGTCTGGTGGGGGGGGGGGATGTGGGGGAGAAGGGATCGCGGGGTGGGGCGGGGAAAAGAAGATTTCCAGTGTTGAATTTTGAAGGGGGTCTGGATTAAAAAGGAACCAGCGTTTACCAATTACCCGAACAGAACACTTGACAAAAAGCTGTAGGGAAAATAATAGCCCAATAATCTCCACTCGTACAGGAATAAAAGCGAGAGCTGATAACAGGCGCTCTCTGTATATAAGGAACGTGTAATACAGAGCGCGCGTCACTCAGCCGCTAATGGGATTCTGAGATAAGTGCTCTTCACGGGGAGCAGATAAAAGGCTCCTGGGAGGCAGCGCGCGGACGCCATTATGAGAACGCTCTTTGCAGCCGGCTTCTCGCATGATAATTAGCACGGTCAGCGCGCGGAGAATTCACATGTAATGACCTGGAGCCCCCCCACCCCCCGCGAAGCCGCGCGCCAACACAACCCCCGACGTCCAGCTCTCTGCCCCCAAGGGCTTACACTCTAATGCCGGTGCTTGATGCTCAGGCAGGTAAGCGGCGTCTGATTTGAATCAGGGCCTCCCACTTCAAAGACGGCGACATTATCACTAGACCACAACATTATGAATAATGATAGAAGGGGATCAAAAGTCCTGACACCCCCCCTCCCTCTCACCCCCTTAACCCTTTCACTGCCAGGGGGGCCTGGGATGGAAGGGGGGGGGGGGGGGGGGTGTTTGATACGTGTCACCCTGCATGGCCGCTCCCAGGTAAGCGCAGGGTTAATAGAAAGCGTGTGTGTTGCAGGCACCTGAAAATAAATATATATATATATTATAATAAATATATAGAATATAATAAATATATATTATCCTCAGAGTCTCCAATTGGGTTTCCAGGATCAGCCTGTGAATTTTAAACCCGTTCCAGTGTTCTGTTCTAGCTCCCTAACCGCATCTATATAACTCGGTAACCGATATGTGAACCCCTCAATAACGTCTGGAACCAAGAAACGCGTCACCTCCCTATCTATAGATCTATATAATAGATTGAGACACCCGTGCTGAAGCAGGGATATCCTGACTTCCGGACCTGCTGGTGGCCCTTGAGGACTGGAGTTGGGACCGTCCCCTGATTTAGAATCGTGTTTAGTGTCAGAACCTTCAGGGCCTGCAACGGTGCTAATAGCAAAGATCAACCCCCTGAAACATATATCTATATACGGAGGACACAGGAGAGACTTCCCGCAGCGCGCATTAGGAGCCAGCAACCCGCGCGCAGTGTACCCCTTCAGTGAAAGGGTTAAACGGCGACGGCCGCCATGTGTCTGAGGTTTCAGCCTCTTGTAATCCACACGGGGGATACAGTTAGATTGTAAGCTCTTCCTACCAGGGGTTAGTTTAACTCCTGCGTATGTATGTATATATGTATATATATATACACCCACACACCACACACCACACACCACACACCACACACCACACACCACACACACTCCCCCGTGTATCATACGGGGCGTGTATACAGCAGAGTGCCGAGTACCACCAGTGTGTGTTTGGGGAGGTAGGAGGGGAGCTGCTTATTAAACCTCTCGCATGGATTCTCGTTAGCGCCGTTACCATGGAAACGAAAACATCTATGGACACGCTCGGTACCCATCGGTAACCTTGTTACCGCGGTTACCTCGGGGGGGAGGGAGGGGGACTTCACTTGGCAGCCGGGGTATTTGTGACGGGCACAGGCTGGAGGGATCTGTAAGAAATGGTCCCCAGCAATAAGGCACCAGCAGAGTTACAGCGCTGCCCCGGAGAGCTTGCAATCTATGCTGAGGCACAGAGAAGTAATATAGGACTCGGATATCCAACTCGGTATCACAGGGTTAAACACTGCAGGCACAAAGCATTCTGGGTACATGCAAATGAACCAATCCTGCCCCCTCCCCAGCTTACTCTAGAAGTGCAGAGCCACAGGAACCTTTCATAGACAGGTGTTGCGGAATTTTCGGCTCATCGGTTTGATTACGTCCAATGAAGAGTCAGAAGCCAGAGCTCTGGGTCTGCATCACTGTGATTAAACACGCCTCCCATGCGCCCGGACCGGCTGCGACCAGCAGGAACACAGGGGTCACTTTCACGGTCTTTAGCCACAGTCCGGCTAAGCACACGCTAAACACACACGGTACACGCGGGCTATATCCGCAGTCCTGCTAAGCACACGCGGGCTATATCCGCAGTCCTGCTAAGCACACGCGGGCTATATCCGCAGTCCTGCTAAGCACACGCCGGCTATATCCGCAGTCCTGCTAAGCACACGCCGGCTATATCCGCAGTCCTGCTAAGCACACGCCGGCTATATCCGCAGTCCTGCTAAGCACACGCGGGCTATATCCGCAGTCCTGCTAAGCACACGCGGGCTATATCCGCAGTCCTGCTAAGCACACGCCGTGAACGATGTGAGCTCTAGGTATTTGGGGTGCAGGCCCCCAGCAGAGTTGTTGAGGGGAGGAAGGGGGCAGTGTACGACTTCCGATGGTCACACGTGACAGGGCCCCAAATGCTGCCACCTGCAGTAAATGGGGGGAGAAAATGGGGCCCCTGGTGTGTTAACGCCGCCACTGGCAGCAATGAATACATCTTCGTAAACGGGGCAGATCCTTTGGTTCCCGTAACGCTCGCCCCAGTCCTGGGCTAAGGGGAAATCAGTTTGGGAACGGGGGGGGGGGGGGGGGGAAGAGAGAAAGGGCTGACTCTTCTGTAATTACTTCCCCGTTCCAGCCCCCCGAGTGCCTGGCAGGGAGAGGTAATCTCATTAGAGGAGGAGAGGGGGCAGGAGGGAAAAGGGAAAGCAATTAAAATAATCACCTTAAATCTCAGAGAGACGTGGCCAAATGTTAATGACAGTTTGGTGGCTGCCCTGTCATGTGCATGAAGAGAGACACAATGTAACAGTGTGCGTGGGGACACTGTACGTGGCAGAGACGCTGAACGTGGCACAGAGACAGTATTAAGTAGAAGGAGCCCTGTGGCTCTCCCTTACTTGGTGTTGTCAGAGTCGATGGAGTGAAACAGACGCTCGAGTTCCTCCTCGTTCAGTGTCCCGTCCGAGAAGAACGTCTGGAATTCCTCGAGAGATAACTTTCCGTCATCTGGAAAGGAGACACAGCTGTTAGGGACACGCAGAGCAAGGACCCAACGTACTGCCAGAGTCCCCACTCACGGGGCCCTGGAGTCCCCACTCACAGGGCCCTGGAGTCCCCACTCACAGGGGTCAGAGTCCCCACTCACAGGGGTCAGAGTCCCCACTCACAGGGGTCAGAGTCCCCACTCACAGGGGTCAGAGTCCCCACTCACAGGGGTCAGAGTCCCCACTCACAGGGTTACCAATACCCGAACAGAACACTTGACAAAAAGATTGAGGGAAAAATAATAGCACCAAATAATCTCCATCGTACAGGAATAAAAGCGAGAGCTGATAACAGGCGCTCTCTGTAATAAGGAACGTGTAATTTACAGGAGCTCGGTCATCAGACGTAAGTGGATTCTGAGATAGTGCTCTTACGGGGAGCAGATAAAGGCTCCTGGGAGGCAAGCGCGCGGAAGCCATTCTGAGAAACGCTCTTTGCAGCCGGCTTTCGCATGATAAGTAGCACGGTCAGCGCGCGGAGAATTCCACAGTAATGACATGGAGACCCCCACCCGCCGCGAACGATGCGAGCCGCCAACATCACTAACCACCCAGATCTGTTTGGCTCCACTACCACGGCTTATCTTAATGACTCCCCCAAGGGGACTTACCACAATCAAATTGCTATGCGTGCTTGATGCTTCAAGGCAGGTAGCGGAGTTCTGATTTGAATCAGGCGACTCCCACTTCAAAGCAGCCGAACCACATTATCAATAGCACCCACAAACATGATGGAAGCAATGATGAAGGGATCAAAAGTCCTGATACCCACCCTCAATTCACCTATGAACCCTTTCACCTGCCAGGGGGGCCTGGATGGGAAGGGGGGGGGGGGGGGGGTGTTTGATACGGTCACCCTGTCCCATGGGCCCGCTCCAAGGTAAAGCGCCGGGTTAATAGAAAGCGTGTGGTGTTGCAGGCACTGAAAATAAATATATATATATATATATAAATATTAGAAGTATAATAAATATTATTATCTCAGAGTCTCACTTGGGTTCTCCAGGATCAGCCTTGTGAATTTTAAACCGTTCCAGTGCGTCTGTTTCTAGCTCCCAACCGCAATCTTATAGAACTCGGTAAACGATATGTGAACCCAAGCAAAACCCAGTCTGGCACAAGAAACGCGTCACTAGCCTATCTATAGATCTATATAATAGTTGAGACACCGTGCTGATAGAAGCGATATCCCGCATTCCGGTACCTGCTGGTGGGCCCTTGAGGACTGGAGTTGGGACCGTCCCCTGATTTAGAATCGTGTTTAGTGTCAGAACCTTCAGGGCCTGCAACGGTGCTAATAGCAAAGACAAACCCCCGGAAAGCATATATTATATACGGAGGACACAGGGGAGAGGCACTTTTACTGCGCAGAAGAATGCGCACGTAGAGAGCACAGAACTGAACTGAATGCCCAGCAGCATGATGTAATCCCGTCAGTGAAAGGGGCTACCCAAACGGTCGACGGCCGACAGGGTCTGAGGTTTCAGCTCTATGTAATCACACGGTGGGATTACAGTAGAAGGTGGAAGATCTTCTACCAGGGGTTAGTTGAACGCCCGGGCGTATGGGAGGATAGAGGGAGAGAGAGGAGACACCCACGACACCACACCAACACACATTCCAACACTGAACACACCACCACACACACCGACACTCCCCGGGTATCATACGGGGCGTGTATACAGCATGAGTGCGAGAGTACACCACCAGTGTGTTTGGGGAGGTAGTGGAGGGAGCTGCTTATTAAACCATCGCATGGATTATCGTTAGCGCCGTTACATGGAAAACGAAAACATCTATGGACAACGCTCGGTACCCATCGGTACCTTGTTACCGCGGTTACCCGGGGGGGGAGGAGGAGGGGATTCACCTTGGCAGAGGGGTAATTGTGACGGGGCACAGGCTGGAGGGATCTGTAAGAAAATGGTCCCCAGCAATAAGGCACCAGCAGACGTTACAGCGCTGCCCCGGAGAGATTCGCAATATGATGAGGCACCGCGAAGAATATAGGACTCGGATATCCAAATCGGTATCACAGGGTTCTTAAACACTGCAGGGCACAAGCCTTCTGAGGTACCTGCACAATGAAACCAATCTCCCCCTCCCCCGCTACTCTCGACGTGCCGATGCCCACAGGAACACTTCAGAAGAAGGTGGTGCGGAATTTTGCGTCATCGGTTGATTAACGTCCAATGAAGAGTCAGAAGCCAGAGATAGGGTCGACATCAACGGTGATAACACACGCTCCCATGCGGCCCGGACCGGCTAGACCAGCAGAACAAAGGGGGTCACTTCACGCGTCTACTTAGCCAAAAGTCGGCTAAAGCAACACGTAAACACACACTAGGTACCTCGCGTGCAGGTGCCATCATACGGCAGTCATTGCTAAAGCACACGCGGGCTATAGCCGCAGTACATGCTAAGCAACGAGGCTATAGCGGACGCTAAGCACCACGCGGGCTATATCCGCAGTCTGTAAGCACACGCGGGCTTATCCCGCAGTCCTGCTAAGGCACAGCGGGCTAATCCGCAAGTCATGCTAAGCACACGCGGGCCTCATATCGGCAGTCCTGCCTAAGCACAGCGGGTATATCCGAGTCCAGTCCTAAGCACACGCGGCAATCCGCAGTCCTGTAAGACAAGCCGGAATATCACGCCAGTCCAGCTAGACCAAAGAGGGCATATACCGCAAGTCTGCTTAAGCACACGCGGCTATATCCGCATCCTGCTAAGCACCGAGGGCTATATCCGCAGTCCGGCTAAGCACACGCGGGCTATCCCGCCGTCCTGCTAAGCACACGCGGGCTATATCCGCAGTCCTGCTAAGCACAGCGAGCTTATCGAGTCCTGCTAAAGCACACGGTGCTATATCCGCAGTCCTGCTAAGCCACACGAGGGCTATATCCGTAGTCCTGAATACAGCAAACGCGGGCTAATCCGCCAGTAAAAGACAAGAACATCAGCGGGTATCACGCCAGTCCTGCCAAGCAACCGCGGGCTATATCCGCAGTCCTGCTAACGGACAAGCCGGCTATAGCGAACCGTCCTGATAAGCACCGCCGGCTATATAGCAGTCACTGCTCAACGCACACGCGGGTATATCCGCAGTATGCTAAGCAAACGCGGCTATACCGCAGTCCGGCACTAAGCACAAGCGGGCTATATCAGCAGTCCTTGCTAAGCACAGCGGCTATATCCGCAGTTCATGCTAAGCACACGCGGGCGATATCCGCAGTCCGGCTAAAGCCACACGCAGGGCTAATATCCGAAGTCCTGCTACAGCAACACGCAGGGCTATATCCGCAGTCTGCAAGCAACCACGCGGGCATATATCGCAGTCTGCTAAGCACACGCGGGCTATATCAGCAGTCATGCTACATGCACACGGGGATATATCCGCAGTCCCATGCTAAGCACACGCGGCTATATCCGCAGTCCTGCTAAGCACACGACGGCTATATCCGCATCCTGCTAAGCCACGGCGCTATATCCCGCTGTCCTGCCAGACACCGCCGGCATATCCGCAGTCCTGGCTAAGCACACGCGGCTATTCCGCAGTCCTGCTAAGCACACGCCGGATATATCCGCAGTCCTGCGAAGCACACGACGGCTATAATCCGCAGTCACTGCTAAGCACACGCCGGCTATATAGCAGTCCATGCTAAGCAACGCGGCTATAATCCGTGTCCTGCCAAGCACACGCAGGTAATCACGCATCCTGAAAGCACAAGCCGGCTATATCCGCAGTAGGGCTAAGCCCACGCCGGCTATATCCGCTGTCCTTGCCAAGACACGCCGGCTATATCCGCAGTCCGGCTAAGCAACGCGGCTATATCCGCAGTCTGCTAAGACACGAGGGATATCCGCAGTCCTGAAAGAACACGAGGGTATATCCGCAGTCCAGCTAAGCACACGCGGGCTATATCGCGTCCTGCTAAGCACACGCGGGCTACTACGCAATCCTGCCGACGCACACGCGGGCGATATCCGCAGTCCTGCTAAGCACAGCGGGCCTATATCCGCGTCCTGCTAAGCACACGCGGGCTATATCGCAGTCTGTAAGCACCGCGGGCTATATCCGCATGGTCCTGCGAAGCACACGCCGTGAAAGAGTTGAGCTCTAGGTTATTTGGGGTGCAGGCCCCCCAGCAGAGTGTTCGCGGGGAGGAAGGGGTGCGTGTACGACTTCCGATGGTCACAGTGACAGGGGCCCAAATGCTGCCAACCTTTGAAAAGAAATGGGGGGAGAAAATGCGGGGCGGGTGGAGGGACACCTGGTGTGTTAACGCGCCACTGGCAGACCAATGAATAATCTTCGTAAACCAGGGGCAGATTTTTGGGTTCCGTAACGTCGCCCCGCCTGGGCTAAGGGGAAATCAGTTTGGGAACGGGGGGGGGGGGGGGGGGAAGAGAGAAAGAGGACTCTTCTGTACTTACTTCCCCGTTCAAGTCACCCGAGTGCCGGACAGGGAGAGGTAAATCTCATTAGGCAGGAGGAGAGGGGCGCAGGAGGAAAAGGGAAAGCCAGCGAATATTATTAAAATAATCACCCGTAAAATCTACAGAGAGAGTGGCCAAATGTTAATGCAGTTTGGTGGCTGCCCTGTCATGGCATGAAGAGAGAAACAATGTAAACAGTTGTGCGTGGGGACACTGTAGTGCGTACCCCAGCCAGTACCGCTGAACGTGGCATCAGAGATAAAGTACCTCTTACTAGAAGGAGCCCTGTGGCTCTCCCTTATGGTGTGTCAGGTCGATGGAGTGAAACAGCGCCGAGTTCCCTGTTCAGTGTCCCGTCGAGGAACGAACGTACTGGAATTCCTTAGTAGACCAGATAAAAATATCCCGTTCTATGGAAGACGGGAAAGGTAGTACTTTACAAGCTTGTTACTGGGAACACTGCAGAACCACAGCAACGGCCAATCCAAACAAACTACTTTACTGAAACCCAGCTATTTTTTTTTTTCTAGTATTCCACTCAGGGGCCCTGGAGTCCCCACTACAGGGACCTGGGAGTCCCCACTCACAGGCGGTCAGAGTCCACCACTCAAAGGGGTCGAGTCCCCCCACTCACAGTGGGCATCAGAGTAACCAATCACAGGGGTCAGAGTCCACAACTCATCCAGTGGGTCAGGAGTCCCCACACAGGGCCCTGAGAGGTCCCATCACAGGGGTCAGGAGTCCCACTCACAGGGGTCAGGAAGTCCCCACTCACAGGGTCAAGTCCCCCATCACAAGGGGTCAGGGGCCCCACTCACAGGGGTCAGAGTCCCCACCTCACAGGGGTCAGAAGTCCCCACTCACAGGGGTCAGAGTCCCCACTCACAGGCCCGGGGACTCTCGGCCTCTCCCATCAGGTATGTTTGGGAGATAATCAACTTATTCAGCCCGACAAAGGGCAGGATGGACTCGGGACCCCCATAGCACACACAGACTGTGGGAATAGAGGGGTTACGGCAGTAAATTCAACGTCCGTGCTACCGAATAGGAAAACCCAGTGCCACTGGTATGGTTTAAATGATTTATTCTCATTAAAGAATCTCCTTGATGTGTGGAAAGCCCCCGGCGGGTAATTAACAAGGTACATATAAAGCTTGGCCTTTTTTTATTTAATTGGCTACACATTTTTGCTGTTTAATCTATTCAGGAAGGTTACGATCTGGACGCAGCCACGTTCTAATAAGTGTAGCAAGAGAGGTAATACCGGTATACACATACACGCCCAGAGAGGGGGTAATTACGCTATAACATACCGCCAGAGACCGGTAATACCGGCTATACACATACAGCAGAGAGGTAATACCGGTTACACCACACGCCCAGAGAGGGATAACGGTATGAACACATACACTGCCCGAGAGAGGGTAATACCCGGTAGACACATACACGCCAGAGAGGTAATATCCGGTATCACACCTACCACGCCAGAGAGTAATCCGGCTAGACACCTCCACGCCCGAGAGGTCATACCGGTATACACATAAAAGCCAACAGAGAAGGTAAATACCGTTCACATACACGCCCAGAGAGGTGTAATCCGGTTATTACACATAACGCCAGAGAGGTAATACCGGATATACACATACACGCCCAGAGAGGTAATTACCGGTTATAAAAACTCACACGACCAGTAGAGGTAATACCGTATACAAATACAACATCCAGAGAAGAGTAATAAGATCCCGTATACAACCCCGCAGAGACGTACATACCGGGTATACCCAATTACACGCTCAAGAGAAGGCGGTAATACCGGTAATAAACATACACGCCCGAGAGGTAGGTAATACCGGTATAACATACAACGCACAGGCAGAGGAATACCGGTAAATACCACATACACGCCATAGAGATACGGTTACAACCAGGTATACCGGTATACACATAACCGAGTAAACGTAATGCCCAGAGAGGTAATACCGGTATACACATACACGCCCAGAGAGGTAATACGCGGTATAGCACATAACACGCCCAGAGATGGTTATACGCGTTAACCCTACACGCTCCAAGAGGTAATTTACGGTTAGCACCATACACGCCCGACGCAGATATGTAATACCGGATACGGCACATAACGCCAAGAGGTCGGTATACCGGGTCATACAACATACACGGACAGACGCCAGAGGTGAATACTCGTTAAACTCATCAACGACCCAGCAGAGGTAAATACCGGATACCCTACACGCCCAGAGGAGGTAATACCGGTAGAGCACATACACGGTGGCCCAGGCAGAGGTAAACCGGGTATAACAATCATGACCACACCCAGAGAGGTTAACGACACAAGTCCAGAGATGTACAACCGGGAGGCCATACATAAGCACCGTATCATGCACACCCAGAGAGGTTAATACGTAAACATCCACCGAGAAATACGACACTCACACCAGAGAGTATACAGTATAACCCATACACGCCATAGAAAGGTAATACCCGGATACACGATCACACGCCCCAGAGAAGGGAATTACCGGTATACACGTACACCTCCAGGAGGCTAGATACGGTAACACATACACGCCAGCGACGAGTATAACGTATATCAAGATACCCCACCCGAGAGAGGTAATACCGGTATAACGACTCACTAACGCCCGAGAGTAGGTAGTAATATCGGTGTATTACACTACACGCCAGCGGGTAACGGAGCAGTACACACCAGGAGTAATACCGGCATACCGACACACGCTCAGAGAGGTAACGTTAACATACACCCAAGGTTACGAACACATTTACAACGCACACAGATAGTACTACCGGTTAGAGGCATACACGCATCAGAGAGGTAATACCGGTATACAGCTACACGCCCAGAGAGGACCATATAGCGGTATAAGCATCACACCCAGAGGAGATACCGGTAACACGATAACACGCCCAGAGAGTAATACCGGATACAACTACGCCAACTGACCAGTAGATGGGTCATAACCGGTTATACACGACCACGCCCAGAGATGTAATACCGGTATACACGTACACGGACCCAGAGAGTACTTACCGGAATACACATTACACGCCCAGAGAGTAATACCGGTCGATACCATACACGCCCCAGAGATGGTAAACCGGTTATACACATACAACACTGCGCAGAGAGGGTAATACCGGTAATAACACTACCGCCCAGAGATGTAATACCGGTATACACAACCTGCCCAGAGGAGGTAATAACGGTATTACACATACACCACGCCCAAGGTTAATCACCGGTATACACAGACACCCCCAGAGAGGTATAAGTACTACGCCAGAGGTAAAATACACTCCGCCCAGCAGAGGGAATACCGGATATACACATTCCTACGCCCAGTAGATGGTAATACCGGTAGTACACATACACGCCCCAGAGAGGAAAATGAAGATACCGGTATTACACATACCGACTGTCCCGAGAGGTCAATACGCGGATACCATACACGCACAGTAGAAGGTAATACCGGTATAGCACATACACGCCCCAACATACCCGTATACTCATAGAGCGCAGATAGGTATCCGGTTAGCACATACAACGCCCAGAGAGGTAATACGGGTTACCATACATACACGCCCGAAGGTAAGGAATACCGGTATATCACTACATTCCACGCCTCAGAGGTTACATACGGTATATCCTTGTCACGCCCAAGGAATATTACACATACACTACACCCCAGTAGAGGTAATACCGGGTAGTCATACACGGCCCAGACGAGTATACGGTACATACGACCGAGGTATAGGACCACATACACGGCACCAGAGAGGGGTAATACGGTTTACCATCAACAGGAGTAAGACCGGTATGAACACGCCCATGAGAGGCTAATACCGGTATACACTGCAACAGAGAGGCCTTGCATGTATACCGGTATACACATACACCCCAAGGTTAAGAAGGTAATTACCGGTATCTACACATAACGCCCAGAGCAGGTAATACCGTATACAAATGACACCCAGAAGGGTATAACCTGGTAAACATCAACACGCCCAGAGAGGTAATATCCGTGATCACAAACGCCCCGATATACTATTCAGCCCCCAGAGAGTTATACCGGGGATACAACACGCCCAGAGAGTTAAACGGTATAACACATACACGGCCTCGATGGGTATACCGGTTATAACCACATCACGCCAGAGACGGTAATACGGTATTCACATACACGCCCATGAGAGGTAATACCGGTATACACATACGTCTCCCAGAGAGGTAGACGTATACACATACACGCCCAGAAGATGGAATGAACGGTTATACACTACACACCGCAGAAGGTAATACGGTAGAAACATACCCCCAGAATGCCAATGGAACCGGTTACACATAACACCCCAGAGAGGTATACCGGTATAGCATCATCACACGCCCAGAGAGGGCGGTAATCCGGTATCAAAAAACACAGCACGCCCCGAGAGTAATACCGTTATTACTACATACACCGCACCGAGATCTGTTAATACCGGTAAATAACACATACACGCCCAGAGAGGTAATACCGGTATACACATTAGCGCCCAGAGAGGTAATACCGGTATAAACTACACGCCCAGAGAGGCGAATTACGGTCTACACATACACGTCCCAGAGGTAATACCTGGTATAACACTCACACGCCCAGAGAGGTACATACATATCACACATACTACGCCCGATGAGGTCAATACCGGGTAACAACTTACGACGCCCAGTAGACTGTCATACCGGTATTCACATACCGTCCAGAGAGGTTTACCGTATCCAATCAGCCAAGATAGGTAATACGGTAACACATACACGCCCAGAGAGAGTAATATCGTATTACACATACACGCCGCAGAGTAGGTTATACCGGTATACATCAGTACCACGCCCAGAGAGGGTTACCCGGTTACACATACACGTTCAGGATGGTATACCGGTATACACCATACACGCCAGAGAGGTAAATACCGTAGTACAGACCACCACACACCGCCAGAAGGTAAACGGTATAACCCTACACGCCCAGAGAGAGGTAAATAAGGTATACACATATCACGCCCAGAGAGGTAATACGGTATAAACATACACGCCAGAGAGGGTAATACCGGTATACACTACCAGTCATAGACCGGGAATAACGGTATACACATACACGGCCCAGAGAGGTATACGGTGTACAATAACCCACGCCCAGAGAGGGTAATACGGTTCACATCACGCCCAGAGAGGGTAAATACCGGTACTACACATCACGCCAGAGGGTAATACCGGTATACACATACACGCATACCAAGAGAGGTAATAACGGTATAACATACACCCCGAGAGGTAAATACCGGTATACACATAACCGTAACAGGCACAACGCCAGGTACGTACCGGTTATAACACATGACCGCCCAGAGAGAGTAAACTTACAGGTATACAATACACACAGAGAGGTAAATACGGAGTCACATATACACCAGAGTAATAGTCCCATACAGCCCAGAGGATGTAAGGTAATACGGGTATATAACATACACCCCAGAGGTAGAGGTAATACGGTATACACATACACCCCAGAGAAGGTAATGACCGGTATAACATACACGCCGACAGAGAGGTAATAAGTTTATATACACACCAGTAATACCGAATACACACCCAGAGAGGTAATACCGGTCACTACGACGAGTCATCGGTTAACTACAGCCCCAGAGAGGTAATACCGGTATACAATACACCCAGCAGAGTAGGAATACCGGTATACAATAACCCAGAGAGGGAATGTACATGCACCAAGGTAATACCTATAACCATACACGCTCCAGAAGGTACATCGGTATACCATGACACGGCTCCAGAGACCCGGGTAATACCGGTAACAATCACGTCCAGAGAGGTAATAGGGTAATACGATACACAACACGCCCAAGAGAGGGTAATACCGTACAGTAACACCAGGCGTATAACCGTTACCATCCACGGAGGTAATACCGGCTAACACTACACGCCCCGAGGGTAGAGAGGTAATACGGTATACATATTCAACGCCAGCAACGAGAGGGTATACCGGTATAAACATACCCCCAGAGACGGTAATTACCGGAGTAACACTACACGCCAGAGAGGGTGTAATACCGGTTACACATAACACCACCAGAGAGGTAATACCGGTATACACGACTACACGACCAGAGAGTGTAATACCGGATACGTACAAAGTACTCGTATACGATACACACCCAGACGAGGTAACTACCGGTATCACACAGCACACGCCCAAGAGGTCAATACCGGTATACACATAACACGCCCAGGAGAGGTAAACGGTATACCTCACGACACGAGCCGAGACTGGTTAATACCAGGGTTATAACAATACACGCCCAGAGATGTATACGGTATTACACATACACCGCCAGAGGGCTAATACACGGTATACACGTTACACTGCACCAGAGAGGTGGTATACCGCTAACACTACACGCCACCGCGAGCGGTAGAACCGGTATAACTAACAAACGCCCCAGAGAGGGTAATTACCGTTGTTGGTATTCAACAGTACACGCCCAGAGATCGGAATAACGCGTATTACACTACCACGCCAGAGACGGGTTAGACCGTATACACTACACGCACAGAGAGGGTAATACCGGTTATACACATACACACCAGAGAGGTAATACCGGTCATAACACTACACGCCCAGAGAGGTAATACCGGTTTATACACTACACGCCAGAGGAGGACAAACCGGTTTACCATAGCGCAGTATAGCAAACGTCTACAACACCAGCGCCCAGATGACGGTAATACCGGGTGTATACACATACCACCCCAGAGAGGGTTACCGTAACGTACACGCCCCAAGCGGAGTATACACATTAAACTACAACGCCCAGAGATGTAATACCGGGTTACACATACACGCCCAGAGAGGGTAATACCGGTATACACATACCGCACGAGAGGTCGGTAATTACCGTATAACATACACGCACCGAGAGGTTAAATACCGGTATACACATAACAGCCCAGAGAGGGGTAATAGGTGTAACATACACGCCGAGATGGCAGAGGTTAGATAACATACACGCCCAGAGAGGTAATACCGGATACCATCAACACGCCAGGGGAGAAAGTTACAGCAGTAGTGCACCAGAGAGGTAATACGAGAACAACATACACCCAGAGAGGTAATACCGGTATTACATAACCATACCGCAGAGAGTAAACGGTATACACCTACACACCCAGAGCAGGTTATACGAGTTATACAACATAACGCCCAGAGAGTAATACTGGTATACACATACAGCCCAGAGAGGTGAATACCGAGTCATACACACACGCCAGAGAAGGTCAATACGGCTATACACATCAACGTCCCAGAGAGGTGGTACAGGTAATAACGGTATAACACACGCACCAGAGAGGTAATACGGTATACACATACACGCCCAGGAGAGGGTAATACGTGGTATCAGCCATGAACACGCCAGAGGAGGATTTATAACCGGTATATAACATGCTAGCCACACAGGAGTAATACCGGTATACACATACACCCCAGAGAGGTAATACCAGTATACAATCACACGCAGAGAGGTTAGTCACCGGTATACATACATACACGCCCAGAGACATTTTTGTTTGTAAATACCGCGTATACAATACAGCCCAGAAGAAGAGCAATAATAACGGTATACGACACACACGCCAAGGAAGTAATACCGGTAGTACACATACACGCACCAATAGAGGGTAATTACCGCGTATGAACATCAGCACCAGAGATGGGTATACTGGGATTCACATACCGAGGTATTCGGTACTACACATACCACCCAGAGAGGTAATTACCGTTTATACCATACACGCCAGAGAGGGTAAATACCGTATACACATCAACCCCAGAGAGGTAATACCGGTTAAATACAGCCGAGGGACGAACACTGCACGGAGAGGGTAATACCGGTATACACCTACACGCCCAGAGAGGTATTACTGGTATACAATACACCACCCAAGAGAGGTAATAACCGGTATACCCACAATACGAGCCCAAGAGCAGGTAATACCCGGTATACACCATACGCACACCCAGGAGGAATACCGCGGTATACACTTATAAAAGCGCCCAGGAGAGGTAAACCCGGTTATAACAACTACACGCCCAGGACGCGGTAATACGGTTATACACATACAAGCCCAGAGAGTAGGTAATACGGTATAACAGACACCGCCAGGAGAGGTAATACCGGTAATACACATCACCCAAGTATACCTGTTCCCAGCCGAGAGGTAATACCGGTATACCAAACAAGCCGCGAGGAATAGTTTAAACAATACGCCAGAGGGTATACACGATAACATCGCACGCCAGAGAGGTAAGTAATACCGGTATACACATACACGTCCAGAGAGGTAACTACGAGAGTAACACATAGCACGCCCCAGAGAGGTAATACCGGTATTACAAATAACACCCAGAGAGGGTGGTAATACCGGTAACACATAACACACCAAGAGAGGGGTTATAATACCGGTTCTTATCAACATTCACGCCCAGAGAGGAATACCGTATACACATAGACACGCCACAGAGAGGTAATACCGTTATATACACATACACGCCGAGAGTATACGGTCCCATGCACCCCGTATACGTAATACACTCAGGGGAAGGATGAATACGCGATACACATACACGCCAGAGGGCAACGGATCAATAACCGGTTGACACACTGCACCCCAGCAAGCAGGGTAAATACCGGTATACACATGGACCGGCCAGAGAGAGGTAATACCGGTTAATACACTACGCAGCCCAGAGCGGTTAATACGGTAACACCATACACCCAGAGATGGTAATACCGGTATTACAATACAACGCCCCAAGAGTGGGTAACACCGGTATAAACATTACACGCCCAGAAGGATTAATACCGGTAATACACATAACACGCCTCCAGAGAGGTAATAACGGTATACCAATACACCGCCCAAGAGAGTAGGTAAATACCGGTATGACACATACACACCCAGAGAGTACGGTTACAATCACCCAACAGAGGTAATACCTTATTACCAACGCCCAGAGAGGTAATACCGTATACACAATTACACGCCCAGAGAGGGAATCGGAATACCGGTTATACAGATAGCACCCAGGAGAAGGTAATTTACCGCGATACACATTAGCACAGATTCCAGAGAGGGGTTAATATACCGGTATAACATGCACACACCAGAGAGGTTATATACCGGTATACACATACCAGCCAGGAGAGGTAATACCGGGTATACAATTACAGCCCAGAGAGTGGCATACCGTATACACACATACACGTCCAGAGAGCGTAATACCGGTATACAATCCACGCCAGAGAGGAATTACGGTATAACATACCACGGTCCACAGAGCGAGGGTAAACACGGTTAAATATACACGGCCGAGAGGTAGAATACCGGTATAACCAAATACAGCCCAGAGAGGTAATCCGGTATAATTACCACGCACACCAGGAGAGGTAAATACAGGTCATACCACACCACGCCAGCCACAAGACAGGTATCTTTCTTGGTGGAATAGTATACACATACACGCCGAGAGGCTATAACCCGGTATACCACATACACGGCCACAGAGACGTAAGGTAATCCGGTATGAAACATACACACCGAGAGGTAACTACCGGTATGACACATACACAGCCTCCAGAGAGAGCAGGAATTACCGGTTACACATACAGGCCAGAGAGGGGTAATACCCGGTATATACCATACACGCCGCAGAGAGGTAATAGGGTTTCACACATACACGCCAAGGACGAAGAATAAATACCGGTATACACAAACCAGCGCCAAGGATGAGAGTAATACCGGTATACACATTACATGCCCAGAAGGTAATACCGGTATACAAGACACGGCACAGCAGAGAGGTAATAACGGTATAACATACACGCCCCCAAGAAGTGGTGGTAATAACCGGTTATACACACAGACACGGCCAGAGAGTAATAACCGGTAAACACATTACCACCCCAGGGAATAGTACTACCCAGAGAGTGGATAATACCGGTTATACTCCACTACACCCCAGAGAGTAATACCGTATACACATAGCCCGCCCAGAAGGAGGTTATACCGGTACAACATAACCGCCAAGAGAGGAATCCGGTATACACAACGACGCCCCAGAGAGGTAATACCGGTATACAATAACCGCGGCCAGAGAGGTAATACGGTCTACTACCGCCGAGTTAATTATCACATAACAGCCAGAGAGGAATAAACACGTATACACTAACGCCCAGAGAGGGTAATACACGCGTTATACCACATACAGCAGAGAGTACACGTACAAACGTGAGGTAATACGGTCTAGGTAACACATGACACGTCCAGAGAGGTCAGTACCGGTATACCAACACTGACCCAGAGAGGTTAATACCGGTATAACACAGCCCACACAGAGATCGGTATACCGGTATACACATACACAGCCCCAGGGAGACGAAACGTTAACATGCACGCAGGAGTTTAATACCGGTTATACACATACACGTCCAGAGAGAGGGTAATACCGGTATACACATACACGTCCACGAGAGGTACTACCGGATACACATACACGTCAAGAGAGGTAATACCGGTCTACAATTACACGGCCAGAGACGGGAATACCGGTATACACATACACGCCAGAGAGGATTACGGTATACACATACACGCCCGAGAGGTAAATACCGGTATACACCCATACACGCCAGAGAGGTAATACGGTATACACATACACGCCCAGAGAGCGTTATATACCGGTATACAATACACGCCAGAGAGGTACTAACGTATACACATACACGCCAGAGAGGTAATACCGTAACACATCACTCCCAGAGAGGTACTACCGGTATTTGCACAGGCCACGCCCAAGACGTAAACGGTATACACAGTTACAGCCAGAGAGTGGTAATACGGATACAATTTAAACGCCAGAGAGGTAAACGGTGTACACAGGCACGCCCAGCGACGGCTATAAGCTGGTTACACAGACACGCCCAGAGACGTAATACCGGTATACACATACACGCCAGAGACGTTTAATACCGGTTTTATACACATACACGCCCAGAGAGGGGTACTACCCGGGATACACCATACACGCCCAGAGAGGTAATACCGTAACCACATTACACGACCAAGAGGTTATAATACCGGTCACACATACGCGCCACAGAGAGGGGCTATACCGCGTATACAACATAACATATCACGCCCAGAGAGGTAATTACCGGGTATACACGGTACAAGCCCAGAGACGTATAACGGTATACAACTAACGTCCAAGAGACGTAATACCGGTATCACACATACCACGCCCCAGAGACGGGTAATTACAGGTATGACACTACACGCCCAGGAGATGTGGAGACGGGAGAAAACATGACGCGACCAGAGAGGGGAAGGAAGACCGGGAGACCGAGGTATGCCTCCACATACTCTTGCGCACTGCACCCCACTACCATCCGCTATATTCGTCCTTTCCTTTCCATACTTTCCCCCTTACCATAACGCCCGAGAGGTAATAAGGTATACACAGACACGCCCAGAGACGTAATACCTGGTATACACATTACACGCCCAGAGCAGGTAAATTACCGGGATACACAGTACACGTCCAGAGACGGGTAATAAGGTTACAAGTACACGGCCCGAGAGGTAATACCGGTATCACAAAGCCCAGAGAGGGTCAATCCGTGTATACACATGCACGCCCAGAAGAGGTAAATACCGGTATCCACAATACACGCCCAGAGATGTAGGTAATACCGGTATCATACTATACAAGCCAAGGAGAGTTGGTAATACCGGTATACACACAGACACGCCCACGATGGTAATACCGGTATACAAATACAAGCCAGAGAGGTTAGGTATACCGGTATACACATACACGCCCGAGAGATACTACCGGTATACAATACAAAGCCCAGAGAGGAATACCCGGTATACACCTACACGCCCCCCAGAGAGCGGTATACCGGTATACACAGACACGCCCAGAGAGTACTACCGGTATCCACCGACCGCCCAGAGAGGCCTCCGGTCTACCTCCCCGCCCGCGCGGTCCTCCCGGTATACCACATACCGCCCAGCCCAGAGAGGTAATACGGGATATAAACATTACACGCCAGCGTGGTAATACCTGGATTACAATAACTGTCCAGAGAGGGATACGTATAAAATACACGCCCAGAGAGGTAATACTGTATACACCATACACGAACCCAGCAGAGTAGAGGGTAAATACCGGTATACACATACACGCAGAGTGGTAATACCGTATTACACATAAAACACCCAGAGAGGTATATACCGGTATCCACTACCACACCAGAGACTGGTAATTATACCCCTTTACCCCCACCCCCCCCCCGTTATACAATCTACACGACCAGAGAGTAATACCGGTATACATTACACGCCCAGAGAGGTGAATCCCGGTATACACAGACAAGCCAGACGTAACTTACCGGTATACACATACACGCCCACAGCCAGAGGGTAATTACCGGTATACACATACCCGACCCGAGAGGTAGGGGTAATACCGGTTACACCATACACGCCCAGAGAGGGCATACAGGTATACCATACACGCCAGAGAGGAATACCGGTATACACATACACGCCCAGAGAGGTAATACGGTATACACATACACGCCAGAGAGTTGTAATCATACGGTATAACAATGAAACGCCCAGAGAGGTGGGGTAATACGGTTATACACAGACAAGCCCAGAGACGTAAGACCGGTTATATCACATAACCCGCCACAGAGAGGGTAATACGGTCTACACATAACGCCCGAGAGAGGGGGGGTGAATACCGGTATACAATACAGCCCAGAGAGGTAATACCGTAAACATTTTACACGCCAGAGATGGGTAATACCGGTTACACATACACGCCCAGAGACAGGTAATACGGTATACAAATTACAGTCAGAGACGGGGCAATACGTATTACACATACCCGCCCAGGAGAGGGACTACCGGGCATACAATACAAGTCACAGAACGGTGTGAAATACCGGTATACACATACACGCCCCAGAGAGGTAATACCGGTAACACAAACCGCCCAGAGGAGGTCAAATACGGGGAACAATACACGCCAAGAGGTAAACCGGTAACATACACGCCCAGAGAGGTAATACCGGCATCCAAATACACGCCCAGAGAGGTAATCCGGTATTCACATACAAGCCAGAGAGTATACTAACGGTATCGACACATACACGCACAGAGGATGGGAAACCGGTATACACATACACGCCCAGAGAGGTAATACCGGTATACACATACACGCCCAGAGAGGTAATACCAGTATACACATACACGCCCAGAGAGGTAATACCGGTATACACATACACGCCCAGAGAGGTAATACCAGTATACACATACACGCCCAGAGAGGTAATACCGGTATACACATACACGCCCAGAGAGGTAATACCAATATACACATACACGGCCAGAGAGGTAATACCGGTATACACATACACGCCCAGTATTGCTTTTCATTTTTTACTGGACACAGTGTCGAAGTACAGGACAGTCCGGTTCAATACTGAACACCTAGTAACCAGGTAGATTTGTCCTGCCCGCTCTATTGATCTTGATAACACACAGACGGCTCTGGTTTTTACCGCTGGGAGACACTCCGTTCCAACGTATATTTTTCCTCCCGATTCCCAAGCAGGCCGGGAGGGAAAAAAAATGGCGGCAGCCTATCTCCCTGCTGGCGATCCAATCAATGTCACGAAACATTAACTGGGGTCACGTTATCTCCCCGATACCACGAGGTCCTGGCTCTTCTCTACGTTTCCTGGAACTGGCTTCAGAACCGGCAAGAAAAAAAAAAACGTACAAAGTCCCGATTCTCGCCTGGGATGGCGGCAGATCTTGGGCGCCGGCGTGCGAGAAGCCGAGCTCAGATGCTGACTCAGACGTGGGGGATTGAGTTTATCGACTGCTTGACTCGGGGGCTGATTAATTTCCATTCAGCCTCACTCAGCAGATTATTTGATTCACCGATGCTGCATAATGAACTAATCATGCCCCGGGAACGAAAGCATTTCTGATCATTTATTACTGCCGAGAACGTGTCTCTCCGAGGCCAGGACCTCCGCTCCCGCGCACCCCCCCATCCCTCTCATTTCTTGGCTCCGTTCCTTCACTCCGCATCTTGTTTTCGGACACCAATCCAATTCTGTCCAACGAATAATTACATTTTCTCTAGAAATACTTTATTCTAAAAGCTCTGCCAGGCAGCTCTCCCTTCCCTAACAGGCTCCGTTTGATGCACTTGTAGGGTTAGAGTTCCCAGTATTGTACAGCGCGGTGTACGTTTGCGGGCGCTATATACAGACATACATACTTCTCAGGGAATTCTCCGCAATGCAGCGTGGGATCAGCCAATTAAATTCCACGATACACTATGTATGTATATCTTTAGCGCCCACGGTGTATTCAGCACATTACAAGAAAGGAAGACAATACAGGGAATTATAATAGAATGAGTGCAACAGACAAAACAGGACAATAGGATAGGAAATCCCTGCCCCGAAGAGCTTACAATCTAAGTAGTATATGTTAGGAGACTTTGAATGAATAGGGATTGTGCCGTTCCAGAGCGCCTCCCTGCAGGACTCCCCGACAATAATCCCCACTGCTTTCTCTGATTAAGAATACTTTTTATTTCACTGCTGCATTTTATAGGGTTTTTTTATGTTTTATTTAGACGAAACGATACACCTTTGGCATGTGCGTAAGTACCATTACCCACCCCATGACTCCGTCGTTATAGGATTTGAGGCAATATGAGAAATATGCTTAGATTATAATTCAGCTGCAGTTACGGGGTTATCCGTTGTGGAAGGGATATCCCCGGATTTTGGGGGGGTTCCCAGCATTGCCCCCACTCTGTACAATGCTTCTCAATCTGCTTCCATGCCAGCTGCCGCTCCAGCTCTTACATCCTTAGAAACCTGGCAGCCGAGACGCAGAACGAGTTATTCTTAGAATTCTATCCATATTGCCAAATTCACACTGCCGCTTTGGGAGAAATAACAAGGAAGCAGATTATGTCACCGAACAGGTGGAGGACCGGTTTTACTGGGTCAGGCATGTTCTGAAGAGTTCAGCGCCGGTGCCACGTGAGGTCATGCGCAGTGCAGCGTGCACGCGTGCAGTGCAGCGTATGCAGAGCAGTGTGTAGCGCAGCATGTGCGCAGAGCAGTGTGTGCAGCACAGAGCCATGTGTCGTGCGTGTAGCGCAGCGTATGCAGAGCTGTGTGTATGTGTGTAGCACAGCATGTGCGCAGATCCGTGCATGTGTGCAGAGTAGTGTGTGTGCAGCAGAGCAGTGCATGTGTGCATAGTGTTTGTGTGCAGCAGAGCAGGGCGTGTGCGCAGAGTGTGTAGCGCAGAGCAGTGTGTGTAGCGCAGGGCAGTGTGTGCAGCGCAGGGCAGCGTGTGCGCAGCAGGCCACTGTAGGGGATGTGGCTGGAAATCCTTTTATCTTGTGCCATGTTTAATAATATAATCAGTGCTCTGCCCCCTGCTAATTCCCGTCTGCGCCTTCATTCAAACAGCGCATCAATTAAAAAGCAGCAGCGGAGGCCGCGCGGATAATACAGCGAGGACCACAGATTTGGGGAGGTCGTGTGGGGTTGCCATGGTGACACAGAAGTGTGAGGAGGTTACCCAAGGCCCCACGGCTTGGCTATCTCGTGTCCATGCAGTGCGAGCCTGGGTGTTGAGACAAGCCACGGGGGTGCATGGTTCTCGTGTGACCATGCCGTGTAGAGACAGCCGTGAGGCCTGACAGCCCGGGGGGCTTGGGGGGGGGGGTGGGTGGGGGGTCATGGTATCTCGTGGCCGTGTAGAGATGGCCTTGGGCTGAGAAGCCACAGAGGGCCGCAAGTATCTCGTGGCCGTGTAAAGACGCCCTGGGGGCTGCGTGAGGCGACGGGAAGTTTGCAGGATGTTTAAGGAGCCGAATAACAAATATTTCTCCTTTTCTTACATTCACGTGGTTTTTTTGTTGTTGGGACGTGGCCTAGATTTCTGTCCACCTTTTGCGCAGTGCGCCCGGGCTGTAGGAGGTTTCTGGGATCCGGTGCGTCGCTTTCTTCATATTTGTTGCCGATGAACCGAAAATATTTTCTGCCACGTATACGGACCCCTGCCCACGGAACAGGTCTTCCCAGCTGTTTGCCGTGAAAACCTTCCCACCGCGTTACACACAGTTCCCCCGGAGATATCCGGGAGAAGCTGCTGCCGACCTCATGGATCGCAGAAAGTCAGACGTGTCCTGTGCCCCCCGCAGTCATTAGGGATGTTAGCGGGAGACGTGACACGAGTATCACTTAGTAGAAATACTAGAATCCGCGGTGATCCCACGTCGCACTGTATATATATTCATGGTTAGCCGCGATATTTCCGCATACAGCAGAACATGACCTCCCAATCTCATGTCACACGCGCCAATAACCGCAGTGCGAAGCCGTCGGCTCCGAGAACGCACCACTTTCCGTGGCAGAGTGAATAAACTATCACCGGGTAATTAGGACCTGAATGAGCCGCTGAGAGCCGGCTTGTAACAAATCATTTTAACGGAGTGCGGTTTTCAGGAACTTTTACAAGCCGTAAAACAGTCGCCTGCGTTTTATGATGTTACAGAGCGGCAGAATGTCCCAATGTCCGCTGTCTCGCACAGAATATTCCGAGCTGGTCCTCGTTCTCGCCGGAGATACACATCTGGGTTTAATTCATTATCACTCGCTGTACATTCCGATGGTATCTCACACACACACACACACACACACACACACACACACACACACACACACTGCAGTTCAGGCAATATCCTGCATGTGTGTTTTTTTTTTAATAAATCAGTTCTGCAGTAAGAAAAAATACTTTTAGCATTTTCTGTTTTAAAAAAAAAAGAACTTTGAAAGACCAATTTTCTTGTATTCTATTTTAACAAGCATGCTTGTTCCTATAGCAACGATTTACATTCCCCATATTTAAAGATGTCGCCAAACTTTGCCGATCCATAGACGGAGAACGAATTGACCTGCAGCTATGCAGTTCTTTAGGTAATTAGAGATTGCCCACATGAAACTATTGAAGTAAAAAAATAAATTTAAAAAAAAGACTGAACTGCAGCTGTAACGAGCTCATTAATCCTGTACTCCGAGTTTTGCTGTCAGTGGAAAGGATCCCGAATTCTACATAAAGATCTCCCACTGTACCATCCGATCACACTGGGGCAGGTACAGAGGAAGCTAGTTGGAATGCAGGGGGGCGGGGAGTTGCTAGGCAGGATGTGTCAACTTGAACAACATGGGCTCTGCGAGTAGGCAATAAAAGCAATATAAAGCAAAATCCGTCCATGTCCAGCTCCCGTCTAAGAGGCATCCCCATGTACCGGTGACATCTTTAGCGTGGCCCGCTGTAATTCACAAGCCGTGCTTTTCATTTTCCATCAGATAACAGGAAATGGCAGAGGGGAAGGATTATTAGGAATGTGTATACTCATTATCACTGCACACTGCAACATTTTCCTTTGCGCGCGCGTGTGCTGTTGCTAGTGACGGCGAATTCCCTTTGATGTTGGAATAGAGCAGGGGCGGCCAACTCCAGCCCTCAAGGGCCAGGTATTAGGGATATCCCTGCTTCAGCACAGATGGCTCAGATTCAGCCACCTGTGCTGAAGTAGGGATATCCTGAAAACCTGCAGCTGGCCCTTGAGGGCCGGAGCTGCCCACCCCAGGAATAGGAGCGTGGGAGGATGCGGCAGGTGGCAAGCTTCTCTTTCAATGCACAAGCGAGGGGAATATCCGTGAGCGCAGTCCCAGCTGCAAATCAAACCGTGGCATTTACACAAAGAGGAGTCGGACACAGTGCCAGCTCTCTCTCTCTCAGCCAAGAGCCAACACCGGTGCAGCTTCAAACCTCGCACACATCTCTGCCTGTAACAAGGCCATTAAAACTCCCGTCTGCCAGGCTCCCCCTCATTAGGGCTTCTTCCCGAGCGAGAGACATCAAAACCGAGGTCGGAGCGAAGCCTCAAACGCTTTTACTTTCCGCGGCAGAAAGTACGAGGCTTTTAATTGGCGCGCCCCGCGCGTTTGAAAGACTGGGAACGGAGGGTGACCCCCGTGCTCTCTGGCTCCTCTGTGATGAAGATCAAGGCGAAGATTTAATGAAGGCTTCGCTTTCCCCGTCCGAAAATGCCACGGAAACCCAGCAACAAAGCCGCTGAAAACTCCTGCGTGCAGCCGGAGTCCGACTAGGCCCGGCGCCAGCGAGTTGATTCGGGCGCGGTTGCACAGCGCAGTGGGAGGAGCTGGAAATAACTATATATCCCCTGGCTGCTTCTCTTTTTTGTGCTACTTAGCAATTTAATAGAGATCCACGTGCTTTTTTTAATGTGATATTTATTATGTTGCAATTCGGAGAGAGCAGCCTTTGACTGGAATTAAGATGGCTGCCGTTTCCCCGTTGAAGGAAACTGAACACCATCAGTGATTTAATATTTCTAATAACCGAAAAGAAAAATAAAGAAGATATATTGTATTTATTGAGTAATTCCATGTTATGTGCGGTTTCTTTTTGACCGGCTAGGTGGGACTGCCTCTGTATATAGCCCTGCCACGTACACACGTGAACTCCGTGACCACGTCTCCCTCCACCTAAACATTTCCATAGGGAGGCGAGCCAGAGAGACGCAGCCTTACTGCAATGAAAGCAGAGACAGATACGGTATATTTCCAGCGATAGCGCGTGGGCGTATAGAACACACAGAGGTAACCAGCTTTATCTTACCTACGGCTAATATCACAGACTCTCTCAGCACAGCGCCGGCGAGAGCAGTAACCCTCGCTAGATCTGTACGCCATTCGGCTATTTAGGCCTCGTCCAGGGTGGTGCTGAGCGGGCGCGCGCGCTCACGCTGGACCCGTTGCGACGATGCACGTGGCCTGCGTGAGTGGGCGGGCGCGTCTGCTCGGCGCTCGCCGAGCAAGCAAAATTGATTTTGCTGCTCGCAAGCGCGTCACGTGAGCGGTTCGCGTAATGAGGGCGAACCAGCTCTGTGACGTCGTGGCCGCGCCCCCAACTAGCCGGCCAGGAACCGCCCGGCCGAGCAGGGCGCAGCGCTGGAGCGCCAGCTTACAGCCTGGACGAGGCCTAAAATCCGGCATTGCTGCCGTGTCAGAGCTGTGCGCTATCACCGGCGCGCTTCCATTGCATTAAACTAGATTAAATTAGATGTTATCTGCACTTAATTGTCCTGAGTATTTTCTTTTTGCTTTGCGGGTCGCCGGGAAATTCTCTGGGGTGCGCGTGGAACAGATTAGACGCGGTTACATATCGGTTTACGGTCCGGTGATATTACCATTTATTCAGCGGAGACAGGGCGTGACGGACAGTCCAGCGCTGGGGACAGGAAAAGGAGAACGTTTGCAAACGTGAGGAGTTAAGAAAGTTCTGTACATGTGAAGAAGAGACCTGTGAGGTTTGGGAAAGTTCTGTACATGTGAAGAAGAGACCTGTGAGGTTTGGGAAAGCTCTGTACATGTGAAGAAGAGACCTGTGAGGTTTGGGAAAGTTCTGTACGTGTGAAGAAGAGACCTGTGAGGTTTGGGAAAGCTCTGTACATGTGAAGAAGAGACCTGTGAGGTTGGGAAAGCTCTATACACGTGAAGAGGAGACCTGTGAGGTTTGGGAAGCCCCGCTCACAGTTATATCTACTTATCTTGTTGGAGACCAGACAGGACGCCGTGGGCTGGCAGACCCATCGCACCACACACACACGCTCCCCCCGGTAACCCGACACACGTTGCGCCCTCTCCCCCCTCCCAGACTCATCTCAGAAGCTTGCGCATAAAGTCTGTGGCAGGGATACTGGGCGAGCAGAACTTGGCCCATGTCTCAGCAGCACAGAAACACCTCCCTCGCTGGAGACGCTTCAGCGTTTTGTTTTTCAAGGCTCCAGATGTTCGACAATTAAAGAGGCGAGAAGAGTGCGCCAGGAATATTTCTTATCCGATCTGACGGAGATCTGGAGCGGAATTGTGAATTCTGCTCGTCCGATCCTAAAAATAAAGCCCGCCCCAGATGTTCCCATCTGGGCAATTCATACGCTGATCATTCTTCATGCAATTAGTCTTTCTGGTAATCTGCTGACAGGCAGAAATGTCTCTGCTAACATTGACCCATTCCGCTCCATGTATTAACCCGATCAGTGCGTCGCAAAACACGTACGTTACATACAAGGGAAGCAGCATCACGCCCAACCACCAGGCTTAGGCCTCGGCCATGGTCAGCGCTTACGCGGTGAGCCGTGCTGAGGCGCGCTTGCACTTACCTGTGATCCCCTACAGCCGCAATGAGAGCGGCTTTAGTAGGGTCTCGCCTACGCAAGCGCGCGGAAGCGTAGGTCTTATGTCATTTTTAAAATCACGCGCTTGCCGGAGCGCAAGGCCGGTCACATGAGCGGTTCGCCCAATGAGGGCGAACCAGCTCAGTGACGTCACTGGCCCGCCCCCTGACGGCGCGCAGGGAAAGCACCCGCAAGGCCAGGTAAAGCACCCGCTTTCCCTGCGCCTCAGCGCGCCTCAGCACGCCAGCGGGAAGCTTGGCCGAGGCCTTAGAATTCCATCAGCATATCTTGTTATATCTATACGTGCGTGCATATACACACACACACACACACACACACACACACACACACACACACACACACCTTTGTATGTCTGTACAAGTGGCAGTGAGTTTGTGCCACGGATAAATCAGAGTGTTACCATTAGTGAGCAGCTATAACAGGCGCCATGACATTTTTCAGGGTTAAGATTTTGCCGTGTCCAAGTCCCCCCCCCCGAACACGGATAACAAATCACTGGCGTGTGTCACTTTCACACCCCAGTAATGTCTGTCACTCAGACGCCAGCAAGCTCGTTATCAGCTTGTTATCTCCAAAATGACAAGCCACAAAAATCTCCATTGTTATGGAGAAAACGTGTCCGAGTCCAGCAAACAATTTCCTTTTCTGCTAAGAGTTCCTCGCAGAAACGGATCTATACTGAGAAAGGCAGGAGCGAAGGAATCTCACACAGGGGGTCGCCCCACAGAACACTTCTTCCCACGGTGCATTCTCAGCCGCCACCGCAGAGAGCTTTGCAATCAATACCTTTTTAGGGAAATACAATTATGTTTAATCTGCAGCCAACCGGCAAATCCATACCTAGGAACGGCTGCTATTAAAGTCCAAAAGCAGGTCTCCCCGGGAAGGAGGAGAAGAGAGGACGCCCCCCGTCTGCATTACCCTGCTCCCCGTTAACCAAGTCGCCCTAAAACGCTGCTGTTCTTCGTGTGTTAGCGGAGACCAGAATGGTTATTAACGTGGAATTAGGTGTTTGGACTGAACAGGCGTGATGATAAATGATGCACAGGGAACCTTCACCTGTTGACCGGTCAGGAGGTGAGGTAGGGCGATCGTGGTCCCCAAGCTAAGGAGAAACGCCAGTGTTGGCCGAATTCTGGACCCCCCAGATATTCTCCCAGACATTGGGACGTGAACGTGTCACCCCTGTAATCCCACAGAAGCAGTCTGCACCGTGTTGCTCAGAGTGATGCCTTTCATTGCACTTTAACCAAAAATCACAGATGATGCAAGAGCACAATATGCAAAGTGTGACCCTCACACGGGGACAATATGTTGTGGCTGATCCCGCCCTGTGCACACAGGCGGGGAGCCCAAGACCATGTGACCACATCAATATGTGAAATAATGCACCTATAGCCAAGCACGCCAAGAACCAACAATAGGTCAGGTCAGTGTCCATGTAATGAGCTGATCGCTGGATCGCGGCATCCAACGCTTCGATGCAAGCACGCGCCTTCATCAGCCAACAGAAGCTCTGAGTATCACCGTGTGTCCAGCGACAGGATGCCCCCCGGGTGTAGCAGGGTAGGGGACACAGCTCGGGCAGGGTGGAGGGAGCGTGAGGGCCGGAGGAAGTAGGGATGGAGGGGTGAGGGAGACCGGGCAGTTGGTGGAACTTGCCCCAGGCCCCAAAATACATAGTTCCTCCTCTACTTGCCCCTATAACTCACCCAGTCACCGCAGGGAGAATAATCACCTCTCAGGCGCCTTCTAGTGGCGAGAAAACCAGAAGCATGCAAGTGCGCCCCCTGCAGGGCTGGACATATGACCCTGACCGCACGCCCCCGTATTCTCCGCCCCGGTATACAGGCATACCCCGGTTTAAGGACACTCACTTTAAGTACACTCGCGAGTAAGTACATCTCGCTCAATAGGCAAACGGCCGCTCACGCATGCGCCTGTCAGCACGTCCTGAACAGCAATACCGGCTCCCTACCTGTTCCGAAGCTGTGCGCAAGCGGGGAGAGTATAGAGCCTGTTACACGTGCGTTATTTACATCAGTTATGCACGTATATGACGATTGCAGTACAGTACATGCATCGAGAAGTGGGGAAAAGGGAGTGCTTCACTTTAAGTACATTTTCGCTTTACATACATGCTCCGGTCCCATTGCGTACGTTAATGCGGGGTATGCCTGTACTCTGCGTGTTCCGTGTAGTCGGGTTTGGGTTCTTGGTACGGATCCCCCATCATCATGAGGCCGCTCTTGGTGTTTTATTTGGAATACAATGGAAACCCTCACAATGTGCTTCTAAGCCGGTCACAGAAAGTACAGAAATGACTCACCGTTCTTATCTGCTCTGCGGAAGATCTGCAACAAGGAAAGAAAGACAAGTTCAGTGCTGGACAGCAACCTTTTAGTAGCAGTGCAGCAGCTCTGACACACACACACACACACACACACACACACACAGTGATACACAGTGACACACACACTGACCGCTCTGGCGCACGCGCACACATACACTGACAGTGCAGCAGCTCTGACACACACACACAGTGATACACAGTGACACACACACTGACCGCTCTGGCGCACGCGCACACATACACTGACAGTGCAGCAGCTCTGACACACCACACCTGATCACGTGACACACACCACTGCCGCTCTTGCGCACGCGCACACATACACTGACAGTGCAGCAGCTCTGACACACACACACAGTGATACACAGTGACACACACACTGACCGCTCTGGCGCACGCGCACACATACACTGACAGTGCAGCAGCTCTGACACACACACTGACGCACACACACAGTGATAAAAAGTGACACACACACTGACCGCTCTGGCGCACATATAGTGACTGCTCCGGCACACACACACACACACACACACACACACACACACACACAGTGTGACCGCTCTGGCGCACACACACACACAGTGACCGTTCCGGCACACACACACACAGTGATCACTCTGGCACGCGTGCGCGCGCACGCACACACACACACACACACACACACACACACACAGTGACCGCTCCGGCACACACACACAGTGACAGATCCGGCACACACATACATAAACACACAAACGCGTGTGCCGGGGAGGGGAAGAGTGGGGGAGGTAGAGCAGAATAGTTCTGATCTGCTGTCAGTTTGCAGAGAGACGTGCCTTGTAAGGTCCGGTCACCGCACTCAGGCATGAGATTTCTGCCTCTGCTTGTAACCTGCAATGCAAGGCGGTGCCGACCCCACTGGCAATGAAGGGGTTAACCGCCTCGTAACCAATGAAGTGCCGGTCTCGTTTCACTGCCGCTGCTTTCAGACCAGTTTCGTGCACCATGTGCCAGTTAAGCAGCTCATTAACTCTGCCTCTCCTTCAGATCGCTGGGGTCCCCCCCCGATCCCCTGCACACAGCGATTCAAAGACACGTGTCCAAAACCCCCACACGCAACGTCATTCTGACCGGGGGGCGTCAGCTCGCCTCCCTGCAGCACTGAAGGGGTTAACCTTCCAGCTCAACACAGGGATGTGTTTAATAGGTTAAATCCGAGCGCTTAACGTTTAATAACCCGGAGAGAAGTATCCTGCGAGGAATAGGGGGGTGTCCCTGCTTCTGACCCAATACACGTGCCCCAGTCAGTTGTTGGTCGCAGGAAGCGAGACGTCGTAACCTTTCCTAACCTCGCCCCCACTGACTCTGACCTTCTCACGTGATAAGCAGCCGGCACCCCAAAACCCATGGGGGGGGACCCCAGTACATGTAACCCCTTAAGTGCTGGAGAGAAGTTCAAGAGGTCTAGATCCAAATGTTTCATCTATGTACAGTATATGCTGAGCAGAAACCCAAATCAATCCTAGTCCTGTCTGCGTCTTCACCAACACGAGGCTATACCGTGTGTCATGCATACATACATGCATACGTACATACATAATTCATGTGTAGCAGAGCGCACTGGCTTTAATCCGAGCACCCCGCAGGACAAATCAGAAACAGATGTGTTAATGTTCCTAGGGCATGATCTAAGTTTGTTGCTGAATTTGGGAACATTTCTCTCTGCTGGCTGTGCAATGTGCACAGCACCGTCTTTTACTATTGTTCAGAGCTTGGAAACCTATTCTAACGAGCGTGTATGTATGTATGTATGTATGTATGTATGTATGAATGGTCATTATATCAGAAGCGTCAACGAGGATATCCTAAGAATCCGGCACTACTCAGGGCAGCAGTGTTTAGATTATGAAATATGGGATGTGTCATAATGCACAAGAATTCACATTATTCCTGTAACAAGAGTTATTTTTCACATCCCACAAGCAGCCCCAGTAGAGAGAAAAATAATAATAAGAAAAATATATATATATATATATATAAATAATAATAATAATAATAATAATTATATATATATATATATATATACACACACACAAAAAGAAATAGTCGATACCGTTCTGTAGCTAACGAAATGCTTTTATTTGTGCGCGCTTTCGAGATACACTGATCTCTTCTTCGGGCGATGTTACAATGGATTAAGCCAAAAAAAACTTACTTAAAACAAAGCATCTTGGAATGTTATCTGTGGGTGAAGCGTACCCCTGATTATTAAGCTCGGCTAACCCGGTACAGACACACACAATGTTCTCATCCCCCAGGGATCCCACTTAGCGGATCTGGAGACACTGCTCCCCTATATCATATGCTTAAGGAAGCATACGAGCAGCTCCGTGGCTGATAATTAACACCTCGCACATTAACCTTGGACCCCTGCAGACGCACTTACCAGAACACCCTCCTACTGTCTCTGTACGTTCCTCCTACTTACCACTTAGATTGTAAGCTCTTCGGAGCAGGGACTCCTTTTCCTAAATGGTACATTTATGTCTGAAGCTCTTCTGCCCTTTGTGTTATTTATATTATGAGATATTGCTGTGAAGCGCTATGTACATTAATGACGCTATATAAATAAAGACATACATAAATCTGAGGACGCTGCATTAAGCAGAAGTAATCCCCTACCTACAGGGTCCATGCAGGTGCAACGTTTAAATTCTTATTATTACCAAGCAGCATCAGACTCTAAATCACAGTAATGCTCGGCTGGTATTATGCACTCTGTACCATTTCTTGGGATTTGATCTCCGGGGGGGGGGGGGAATTAATTTTTAAAGGACCCAGAGACCCCAATAAATGTGTCTTGCTGCCCAATGTATAATGCAGTGTTGGGGTCTCACTATCCTATACATTATATTATGGGAAGATCTCATCGCTCTGATGTGTAGCAGACCTCACTGCCTGGGAACATACATTCAATAAATGAGTGCTAAATCCTACTAATTTCATGTAACGTCAGCGGCAGCCTGTGTATGGGATCGGTAAATGACTGTCTTTACTGACAAGCTAAACATCTAATATCCCCAACATCAGACACAGGGCCCCTTAGATGGTAAGCTCTTCGGTTCAGGGACTCCCCAATCCTATTGTTACATTGATGTCTGAAACGCTTATTCCCATTATGGGTTATATTATTATGTCCTGTGTATTACTGCTGTGACACGCTATATACATGGATGGCGCTATATATAAGTAAAGACATACATACATACTGTACATAGGACACCTGGTCCTACAAGATAAAACTGAACCCAAGTCACAGATATATATATATATATATATATATATATATATATATATATTCATTCTGTCTCTATATTACTTTTACACATTATATATAGTACACACATATACATTCATTCTCTATACTCTTACAGATCTATAGTGAGAATAAAAATATGAGATTATATATATTCTCTCTAGAGACACTTACACGTCTATATGTACACATTTTCATTCTCTCTCTTATACATACACACACACTATATATATTCATAGAGAATTAATATATACCCTTATTATTATTAATAATAATAATAGTATACATTTATTCTCTATGAATACCATTACTCTTACACATCTCTATATACAACAATATGTGTATATATTCATTCTCCCGATGGATACGCTTACACTTATACATCCATCGCTATATATGCATGATTATATATATATATATATACACCGGTATGTCAGAGTCCTGTCCCACCCCGGGTACTCACATCCAGTATGACAGAGATCCCCCTCCGGGTCCCTGAGTTGGGGGTAAGCAGTTCCCCGGTGTCCCCCCCATCCTCTCCCCGCAGCTCCCGCTCGATATTCTCGCTCATCTTGGTGACAATCCAGCGGAGCAGCCCGTGCACACCTCCTCCTCCTCCTCCCCGGGTCTCAGGATGCTGCTGCCGCTGCTGCTGCAGGAACGTGTGCACACGGCGCCTACAGTACCGGGCTGCCTGCTCACACATGTCTGAGAACTACCCCTCAAACCCCGCCCATCCATCGCATAACCCCGCCCACCCATCGCATAACCCCGCCCACCCCCAATACAACACCGCCCATCCACCGCATAACCACGCCCTCCTCCAACACAACCCCGCCCATCACTCGTATAACCCCGTCCGTCTCCAATATAACCCCGCCCCTACCACCCAGAGACCCCGCCCACTGAGACCAGGCCCTTCCCACATAGGATATGCAAAGTATATTGTAATGATGCTCATTAGCATATCTCCCAGGGGTGCTCCTTGTTGTGCACAGGTCTCTCTCTGCATGTTGTTTATACAGTAGGGCCCCGCTCATACGGCGGGTTCCGTTTCATGGTGCCGCCGCAAAGCAGAAAAGTGGCGAAAAAGCGAAACAGGCGATTCTCAGCATCTCCTACCCTTCTGCGCATGCGCGAACTCGGCTGTCCCCCTTCTGCGCATGTGTGAACTCGGCCTCCCCCTTCTGCGCATGCGCAGACATGCAGTCCCCCATTCTGCGCATTCGCGAACTCGGCCGTCCCCCTTAAGTGCATGCGCGAACTCGGCCATCCCCCTTCTGGCATGCACAGACATGCAGTCCCCCATTATGCGCATGCGCGAACTCGGCCATCCCCCTTCTGGCATGCACAGACATGCAGTCCCCCATTATGCGCATGCGCGAACTCGGCCATCCCACTTATGGCATGCACAGACATGCAGTCCCCCATTATACGCTTGCGCGAACTCGGCCATCCCCTTTCTGGCATGCACAGACATGCAGTCCCCCATTATGCGCATGCGCGAACGGGGGAGAGGAGGAGAATTGGAGGGGGAGAGGGAGAAGCGAGGGGGTGAACAAAGGAGAATGAGGGGGGGGAGTGAGGAGAAGTAGGGGTATCGAGTGAAGGATAAGTGACCTTTGTTATGAATGCACAAGAGGAGAAGGTAACAGCCCTTTAAGTAGCGGCAGTTGCTATCCAACCTTGCTCGTGCAAGTACTTGTTACCTTGTCCTGTCTGAGCTCTGCCTTGCTTTTGTTTGCTGCTGCCTATCTCGACCTCGGGGAACCGGACCTGACTACTCTTTGCGTGCCGCTGGCCTCAAGTCAGAACCTACCTGACTACCCTTTGCCTGCCTCCACCTTGGAACCGGACCTGACTTATCTTTGCCTGCCGCTGGCCTCAACCTCAGAACTAACTTGACTACCTTGCCTGCCTCCACCTTGGAACCGGACCTGACTACCCTTTGCTAACCTCAACCCGGAACCGTACCTGACATCCCTGCATCTAGGCCTCTGGTCCGCCAGGGTCCGTATCTGTTCTGCAGTCAGCACATTACAGCCTATGAGTGAAATGAAGGATGTAGAGACTGAAATTGCTGCTCCTATGCAGATAGTTCCTATAATTGAGTGGCCCATCTGAGATGGGGTAAAGCAAGTAAGGTATTAAGAACCCCAGTTCATACAGCACCTCATTCAGCAAGGAGTGGGGGATCCTGTGTGAGTGCTGGGCCAGATATGCTCAACCTTGAAAAGAGGAGAAATGTGTAAGGTTGAGGTATAACGGCGGAGAGGAGATGAACCCTGACAGGATTTTTATGGGAAGACATCTATTAAAAGAATCCTTGGGCTTCAGAGCAGATTAAATTTATGCACTTATCCACTTTGGACTATTTTGGACAAAATGAGAGTATTAAACACACTGAATTATGGAAGACCTTTGTAGCTAGTCCTGTCTCTAAACCGGAAATAAAGTCTGAACAATTCTCTTCAGACACGAATCAGTCCCAATATCAGATATTCTGGTATGGCTGGACGACAATGTGAATTACTGGCTCCACCTACAGAATCCTGGATGAAGAGGACAATCTGGATAGGAGGCTGGAAAGTGCAAGTCGACTTTGGTGACATGGCAATGATACGAACACCTGCCCAATCTTTTCTTCATGGAAGAGAAAAAAGAAACTGTTTTACTATGGTCAGCCAACCTTGCGCCATAGATATGGTTCAGCCACACACATAACCAATTCTTTGTGTTGTTCTAAAATGCAACTTGTGCCAGTCCTTAAGCCACGAGAGGGCAAGTTGTACAAAGAGTTAAATGTAATTTATGCGATAATTTGGACATTCCTATATGAATTGTGCAGAAAGCATGGCAAATATTTCAAGAGTATGGGGAGCAGGAAGTGGACTTTGAAGACAATGAAGAACTTTATGACCGAGCCCTGAAAGTTGCAGACAGAATATGGCTGGATCTGCCTGAGACAGGGTTTGCCAGTTCCGCCTAGGGATGGCATTTGTCCTTATCCTCCTGAGGACGGAGCTGTCTTGATCCGCCTGTGGATGGAGTTTGCCCGGACCACTTACAAAAGAGACAATTATAGAAGTGTAAATGTGGCCAGGGAATGTCAGAAGACCCTTAGAGGGAACCTCCTCAAATTTACTTTCAGCAGCGGACCGATCTGGGGAAATAGATGATCCTACTATGATGGTAATCCAAGTGGGGAAAAAATAAAGAAAAATACAGAGTGCAGGATTGGCAAAAAAAAGGAAGAGGCACGGTAAAAAGACTTGGAGAGACTCTTCGACATCCTACAGGTCCTGCTGGTAACGTTCCTCAGGTGCCTGTAAGAATCGTTTTTCTGTTCTTAAGAGGGATTGGGGGTTCAAGAGAGACTAGGCCCTGATAATGTAGAGGAACTTTCCTATCCGAAGAGGACAATAATATGGACGTTTCCATAGTGACAGAATCGGACATGATCCAACCTTAGTGGCCATTAAGGGTTTTGGCTCATTAGGGGATAGTGGCGAAAAAGACAAAGAAGTAAATTGCTTTGTTGTGTGGCAAAAAATACAAATAGCAAGGAATGGCAGTTAAGGCTATTATTTGGTTTCATTAAAAATGTGTATAAGGAAATGTGAAGTTATTTTGGGGTTGAACAAATGCTGGGCTAATATTTGTATAATGTAAGTTGTACATAATGTCAGTTTTTTTTGTTGTAAATTGTTCTATGAAATGTAATGCTGGGGGGAAAAAAAGAGTACCTCCTATTACCTAATGTGCCCTTTCATTGCTATGTGGCACATTAGAGTGTAAGCTCTTCGGGGGCAGGGACTCCTTTTCCTAAATGTACTTTTATGTCTGAAGCACTTCTCCCCATTATGTGTTATTTATATTATTTGTATTATATGATTGTTGTGTGAATAGCTGCTGTGACGCGCTATGTACATTAATGGTGCTATATAAAATAAAGATTACTGTACATGCATGCATGCTGCTGCTTTAAGTTAAGGCAATTTAAATGATAAACGTTCATGAGAAATACCTCTGTCCCTCTGAATATGAAAAGGATTTGGAGATTCCGAGCGGCTTAAGTGCATGCATTAGGTATTAGGATAATATCCACTCCATTGATTTAATGCAACTTTTTGGATCAAAGGGGAGGACTGCCAGATGTATCGATTCATTAGCAAGAGCCCAGGAATACGTCTGTCACCATGCTGTATACCTGTACTGTATACCTTACTGTATACCTTTACTGTATACCTTTATGTATACCTGTACTTATAGACAGGTCACATTGCACACGCATAGACAGGTTACACCACCCCACACAGAGATAGAAAGGTCACACACACACCCACCACACACAGATACAGTAACAGCACAGGTCAAACAACACACACACATATAGAGGGTCACACACATAGATATATAGACGGTCACACCGCACACACAACGATATATAGACGGTCAAACACATATAGACGGGTCACACAATAAGATATAGACGGTTCACACACGCCACACACACATATATAGACAGGTCACATACACATATATAGACAGTCACACACACACACAGATATATAGACAGGTCCCACACATATATAGCGAGGGAGAAGTGAGGGGGGAGATGGGAGGGAGAGCGAGGGGCAAAGTGAGGAGAAGTGAGTGGGGTAGGGGGAGCGAGGGAAAAAGTAAGAGGGGAGCGAGGTGAGATGTGGGGGGAGTGAGGGAGGGAGGCGAGGGGGGAGCAAGGGGAGAATGGTGAGGGGCTGGGAGAAGTGTAATGGGAGATGTGGAGCAAGGGACGGGAGAACGATCGAGGACGGGAGTGTTGAATAGAGCGCGAGGGAGAAGGACCCCTATGCGGCGAGTCTTTCCTCCAAGATTCTGTTACCAGGGAACAGGAGAGAAGTGGAACCCGTTTCTCTCTCACAGATTAAGAAAAGTGGAGGGGAGTGGATGGTGTCCAGGATGACAGAGAGCGATGACAGGTTGGAGGGGGGTATAAGACGTTGATCGGCGCGAAGGAAAGGAGAATCGGGAGGGAGCAATACGATGGGGGGGGGGGAGAGGGCGAGAAAGAATAGGGGGTGAGAGATAACCTAGGTAGGGAGGTAGAGCGGCGGCGAGCAAGGCGAGGGGGGGGGACATGATCGGGAGGGAGGGAGGACATGTATAAGAAAGAGGGCGGCGAGGTCTCGATGCTTGGGCTTTTGATGGGGGAGTGGCGTTTTTGCCGGCAGAGAGATATAGGGACTTTCCTAGGGGGTCCGCGAGGAGAGAAAGGGAGAAGAGAGAGGCGCAGGAGTGAGAGAGGCGAACGCAGGGAGAAGCGCAGGGGGGAGGGGAGAGGGAGAAGGGAGAGCGGGAGAAGAGATCGGGGGGGAGCGACGGGAGAGGGAGACGGTGAGGGAGAGGAAGGTGGAAGAGTGAGGGGGAGGACACTGGAAGGAAGGAAAGAGCGCTAAGGAGAAGAGAGGGGAAAGCGCGAGAGAACAGTGAGGGGGGAGCCAGAACGACGGGAAGTGAGAAGTGAGGGGGGAGAGAGCGAGTGAGTGAGAAGTGGAGGGGGAGAGTGAGGAGAGAAGTGAGGGGGGATGGAGAAGAGCGTGGGAGAATTGAGGGGGGAGGAGGGCGAAAGCGAGGGGGGGAACAAAGGAGAACGAAGTGAGGGGGGGGTGAGGATGAATGCGGAGGGGCGAGAGCAGGGGGTAAGTTGAGATAGGGAGTGGGCGGGGTAGGGAGAGAAAGGAGAGGAGAAGGGCGGCGTATCTGGCAGGGACTAAGAGAAGGAGAAGGCTTTCTGATCGTGTGTTTTCGGTTAGAGACGATCTGCTTTTCTTTGCCTTTTCCCTTCCCCCCTCTTTTTGCCCGTGCTAGTCTTAGGATTTTAGAAGGTGAGTGGGGGAGATACGATGAGGTGGAAGGGATGTGCGGGGAGCAGAGCGGTTGGAGAGACGAGGAGATGGACTTAGGGAGCGGACTTTTCGGGACGAGGGCGCGGGGACGGAAGATATGGTGAGGGGGATGATTGCCTCCAGAGATGGATCTGAAATAGAGGAAGTGGGAAGATGAGAGGGAGAAGGGGGGCTGTGAAAGATGTTTGACAGGACGGGAGAAGGGAGGGGGAAGATTGCGAGGGATGAAGGGAGGCGGGGGGCTAGAGTGTGACTCGAGCAAGCCTTGGAGGGCGCCTCTCCTCGCCTATTGGCGGAAAAAAGGGAGGAACGAGGTGGGGTGTGCGACCAAGTAGGGACCAGGCGGAGGGAGAAATGGATCGGGCGGAGGAGACCTGAGATTTCTCCGCAGGTTAGTTGAGGAGGGAAGTCTGGTATTTGGCGCATTTCTACCCTCTTTCCCAAACGATATTGCCTTTCCCACTACGCGGGCGCACGTGTTTTGGTTCTCTTTTGCCTTAATACACTACTTTTTATAGGGTGCTTTTTTGTGTGTGAGCTAGCGAGCGTAGATTACTGGGCCAGGGGGGGGAAAGAATGGAGACAGCGGAGGCGGGTTTATGCCCGTAGCTCAGGGATGTCGCATGGCGTAAGATCACAGGTGACGTGTACTTTTTTCGCTCTTGAGGCAGGCACTCCTGCTCTACGTGTCTGTTTAGACAGTTGTCGCTCTCTTTTCCAGATTTTTCCTTCTCAGAAATGGGGATTGGTGTTGGCGCCCTCTTCTTCTTGTCTCTCTTGGTCCGGTTGGAGACTTACCCTCGGGTAGTCTTTCTTGTCTTGTTTGAGGCGGAGAGGGGGTGCTGTGAGGTTCGCGTCTTCGGGGTTTTAGCGAGAGTCCAAAGTGTTGCACCGGACGAGATCAGGGAGAGGAGGACACTAGACTCCGAGAGGGAGACAGTGCTAGGCGGGTAACGATTTGCTTGAGGGAAGAAAATTTGGGAGTGGGAATTGATGAGACAGATGAAAAGGGCAGGTGGTAAGATGCTCGAGAGGGAGAATGGGAGGCGGGTACGACGATTGCGAGTAGAAAAAGGGAGGCACAAGTACGGGAAGGAGAGAGGGCCATGGGACAAGGCCACGGTGGGAAGAAGTGTAGAGCTTGGGAGAAGGGAGGGGGAGTGAGAGGGGAGGCGAGAGGGAGTTACTGGGGGCAGAGAGAGAGGTGAGGAAGAGACTGAGGGGGATACGTCGAGAGATGGGACCGTCAGAACATTTTTAGGAGATTCGGGATCACTGAGACGGGAGTCACAGAAGTAGATTATATGTTGGTGCTGGGAAAGAAGGAGAGAAGGTGCATCGCGGGGGAGAGAGAGGGAGAAGGGGATGGTGGAGGAAAAGGGGAGGGAGGAACGGGAGGGCCGGGGAGTAGAGAGGGGGGAAAGAGCGAGAGGGAACAGAGGACACGGGAGAAGCGGTAGGGGGGTGTGAGAAGCCGATGTGGAGAGCAGGGAGGGGCCGGAGAGGATGATGATGAGAAGCAGGGAGAAGGTGAGGGGGGTGGCGGTTGTAGAGGGAGGGACAAGAAGGGGAGGGGGTTCGGTGAGTGAGATGAGGAGGGCGAAGGGACTATGGGGTGACGAGGGAGAGAACTGAGACTGGGGCCCCGTGTAAAGGAAAAATGGAGCCAAGGGAGGGGGGAGGGGGAGGGAAGAAGGGGGGGGAGAGAGCGAAGGAGTGAGAAGAAGAAGGGGAGGGGTGGGGATGAGAAGCGACCAGGGAAGCTGACGGGGACGGAGAAGAGACGGGAGAACGGGGAGGGGGGTGGAGAGGCGGGGAGGGGAGAGGGAGGGAGAAGGCGAGGGGGGAGTAGAGTAATCGTGAGGGAGAAAGCGAAAAGTGGAGGGTCGGGAGAGGGAATCTACGAAGCGAGGGGCGTGTGAACATAAGGAGAAGTTGAGGCGGTGGGGGAGGAGGGGGGAGAAGAAGGGAGGGGGATAGAGCGAAGGAGAAGTGAGGGGGGAGCAAGGGAGATGCGAGGGGTGAACGAAGGAGAAGTGAGGGGGAGAGCGATGGAGAAGTGAGAGGAGAGGGCGAGGGGGGGAGAGCGAGGGAGAAGGGAGCGGGAGAGTGAGGGAGAAGTGAGGGGGAAGAGCGAGGGACAAGTGAGGGGAAGAGCGAGGGAGAGAGGGGGGAGGGGGTGAGGGGAGAGTGAGGGAGGAGGGAAGAGCGAGGGACAAGTGAGGGGAAGAGCGAGGGACAAGTGAGGGGAAGACAAAGGAGGGAAAAGAGGAAGAGCGAAGAGGACAGTGGAAGTAAGTAGTGAGGGGAAGACGCAGAGGAAACAAGTGGAGGGGAAGAGCGAGGATGAGGCAAGTGAGGGGAAGAGATGAGGGAGGAGAGAGAGGAGGAGGTGAGGGGAAAGTGAGGGGCGATGGCAACAAGTGAGGGGAGAAGAGGCGAGGCACAGGAGGCGGGAAGAGCAAGGAGGAGAAGGAGGGATACGAGCCGAGGGGGAGTGAGCGGTGGGAGAAGTGGGGAAGTGAGAGAAGCAAGGGGGGAGAGCGAGGGAGGAGGAGCGAGGGAGAAGCGAGGGGGAGGGAGCGATCCGCCAATACGACGGTACCGAGAAGGGGGCTACCATGTTTGCGCATGCGCAGAAGGGGGCTACCAAGTTCACGCATGCGCAGAAGGGGGAGCGTCAGAGTTCACGCATGCACAGAAGGGGGAGCAGCCATGTTCACGCATGCACAGAAGGGGGACTGCATGTCTGCGCATGTGGAGAAGTTTTTTTTTGGCGGGGGAGCGGCCGAGCCCCGAGTTGTTCGACAATGCGCAGAAGGGGGACCGCACGACGGGGGATGGACGAGTTCGCGCAGGCATAATGGGGGGGACTGCAGGTTGTGCATGCAGAAGGGGAGGCGAGTTCGCGCATGCGCAATAATGGGGGACTGAATGTCTGTGCATGCCAGAAGGGGGATGGCCGAGGTTTCGCGCATAGACGTAGATCGCATAATGGGGGACTAGGCAATGTCTGTGGCATAGCCCAAAGGATTGAGTGGTGGCCGAGTTTTGGAGCCCCCCTCACTTCTCCCTCACTCTCCCCCCTCACTTCTCACTCGCTCTCCCCCCTCACTTCTCCCTCGTTCTGCCTCCCTCACTTCTCTCTCGCTTCCCCTCGCTTCTCCTTCGCTCTTTCCCCCTCACTTCTTCCACGCTCTCCCTCCCTCACTTCTCCCTCGCTCCCCCCTCGCTTCTCCCAGGCTCTCCCCCCTCGCTTCTCCCTGGCTCTCCCTCTCGCTTCTCCCTTGCTCTCCCCCCTCGTTTCTCCCTCACTACCCCCTCACTTCTCCCACGCTCCTCCCCTCTTGCTCTCCCCACTTGCTTCTCCCTCGCAACCCCCCCTCGTTTCTCCCTCACTTCTCCTTCACTTCTCCCTCGCTTTCCCCCCTCACTTCTCCCTCGCGCTCCTCCCTCACTCCACCTCACTTCTCCCTCGCTCTTCCCCCTCACTTCTCCCTCACTTCTCCCTTATCACTTCTAGCTCCCCCCTCACTTCTCCCTTGCTCCCCCCTCGCTCTCCCTCCCTCACTCCCCCTCACATCTCCCTCGCTCTCCCCTCTTACTTTTCCCTCGCTCCCCCCTCACTTCTCCCTCACTTCTCCCTCGCTCTCCCCCCTCACTTCTCCCTCGCTATATATGTGTGTGACCTGTCTATATATCTGTGTGTGTGTGTGACTGTCTATATATGTGTGTATGTGACCTGTCTATATATGTGTGTGTGGCGTGTGTGAACCGTCTATATATCTATGTGTGTGACCCGTCTATATGTGTGTGTGACCTGTCTATATATCTGTGTGTGTGTGCGTGTGTGACCTGTCTATATATCTATGTGTGTGACCCGTCTATATGTGTGTGTGTGTGACCTGTCTATATACTGTATCTGTGTGGGTGGGTGTGTGTGTGACCTGTCTATATATCTGTGTGGGGTGTGTAACCTGTCTATGCGTGTGCATGTGACCTGTCTATATAGTACAGGTATACAGTAAAGGTATACAGTAAAGGTATACAGTACAGGTATACAGTACAGGTATACAGCATGGTGACAGACGTATTCCTGGGCTCTTGCTAATGAATCGATACATTACTGGCAGTCCTCCCCTTTGATCCAAGAAGTTGCATTAAATCGGAGTGGATATTATCCTAATACCTAATGCATTGCACTTAAAGCCGCTCGGAATCTCCAAATCCTTTTCATATTCAGAGGGACAGAGGTTATTCTCATGAACGTTTATCATTTAAATTGCCTTAACTTAAAGCAGCAGCATGCATGCATGTACAGTATATCTTTATTTATATAGCACCATTAATGTACATAGCGCGTCACAGCAGCTATTCACACAACAATCATATAAATAACAAATAATATAAATAACACATAATGGGGAGAAGTGCTTCAGACATAAAAGTAACATTTAGGAAAAGGAGTCCCTGCCCCCGAAGAGCTTACACTCTAATTGTGCCACATAGCAATGAAAAGGGGCACATTTAGGTAATAGGAGGTACTCTTTTTTTCCCCCCAGCATTACATTTCATAGAACAATTTACAACAAAAAAAACTGCACATTATGTACAAACTTACATTATACAAATATTAGCCCAGCATTTGTTCCAACCCCAAAATAACTTCACATTTCCCTTATACACATTTTTAATTGAAACCAAATAATAGCCTTAACTGCCATTCCTTGCTACTTTGTATTTTTTTGCCACACAAAAAAGCAATATTACTTCTTTTTCTTTTTCGCCACATTATCCCCTAATGAGCCAAAACCCTTAATGGCCACTAAAGGTTGGATCATGTCCGATTCTGTCACTATGGAAACGTCCATATTATTGTCCTCTTCGGATAAGGAAAGTTCCTCTACATTATCAGGGCCTTCAGCTCTTGAACCCCAATCCCTCTTAAGAACAGAAAAACGATTCTTTACAGGCACCTGAGGAACGTTACCAGCAGGACCTGTAGGATGTCGAAGAGTCTCTCCAAGTCTTTTTACCGTGCCCTTCTTCCTTTTTTTTGCCAATCCTGCACTCTGTATTTTTCTTTATTTTTTCCCCACTTGGATTACCATCATAGTAGGATCATCTATTTCCCCAGATCGGTCCGCTGCTGAAAGTAAATTTGAGGAGGTTCCCTCTAAGGGGTCTTCTGACATTCCCTGGGCCACATTTACACTATCTATAATTGTCTCTTTTGTAAGTGGATCCGGGCAAACTCCATCCACAGGCGGATCAAGACAAGCTCCGTCCTCAGGAGGATAAGGACAAATGCCATCCCTAGGCGGAACTGGACAAACCCTGTCTGCAGGCAGATCCAGCCATATTCTGTCTGCAACTTTCAGGGCTCGGTCATAAAGTTCTTCATTGTCTTCAAAGTCCACTTCCTGCTCCCATACTCTTGAAATATTATGCCATGCTTCTGCACAATTCATATAGGAATGTCCAAATTTATCGCATAAATTACATTTAACTCTTTGTACAACTTGCCCTCTCGTGGCTTAAGGACTGGCACAAGTTGCATTTTAGAACAACACAAGAATTGGTTATGTGTGTGGCTGAACCATATCTATGGCGCAAGGTTGGCTGACCATAGTAAAAACAGTTTCTTTTTTCTCTTCCAATGAAGAAAGAGTTGGGCAGGTGTTTCGTATCATTGCCATGTCACCAAAGTCTGACTTGCACTTTCCAGCCTCCTATCCAGATGTCCTCTTCATCCATGATTCTTGTAGGTGGAGCCAGTAATTCACATTGTCTGCCAAGCCATACCAGAATATCTGATATTGGGACTGATTCGTGTCTGAAGAGAATTGTTACAGACTTTATTTCCGGTTTAGAGACAGGAATAGCTACAAAGGTCTTCCATAATTCAGTGTGTTTAATACTCTCATATTTTGTCCAGAAATAGTCCAAAGTGGATAAGTGCATAAATTTAATCTGCTCTGAAGCCCAAGGATTCTTTTAATAGATGTCTTCCAATAAAAATCCTGTCAGGGTTCATCTCCTCTCCGCCGTTATACCTCAACCTTACCACATTTCTCCTTTTCAAAGGTTGAGCATATCTGGCCACAGCACTCACACAGGATCCCCCACTCCTTGCTGAATGAGGTGCTGTATGAACTGGGGTTCCTTTAATACCATTACTTTGCTTTACCCCATCTTCAGATTGGGCCACTCAATTATTAGGAACTATCTGCATAGGAGCAGCAATTTCAGTCTCTACATCCTTCATTTCACTCATAGGCTGTAATGTTGCTGACTGCAGAACAGATACGGACCCTGGCCTGGGACCAGAGGCCTGAGATGCAGGGATAGTCAGGTACGGTTCCGGGGTTGAGGTTAGCAAAGGGTAGTCAGGTCCGGTTCCAAGGTGGAGGCAGGCAAAGGGTAGTCAAGTTAGGTTCTGAGGTTGAGGCCAGCGGCAGGCAAAGAGTAGTCAGGTCCGGTTCCAAGGTGGAGGCAGGCAAAGGGTAGTCAGGTTAGGTTCTGAGCTTGAGGCCAGCGGCACGCAAAGAGTAGTCAGGTCCGGTTCCGAGGTCGAGATAGGCAGCAGGCAAAACAAAAGCAAGGCAGAGCTCAGACAGGACAAGGTAACAAGTACTTTGCACGAGCAAGGTTGGATAGCAACTGCCGCTACTTAAAGGGCTGTTACCTTCTCCTCTTGGCATTCATAACAAAGCTCTATCCTGGATCTCCTCTTACCTCTCCCATCGTACTTTCAGTGTCTCTTCTGCTAACACCTCCTCCTCCTCTATCGATCTCTCTGTGGGGGTACCCCAGGTCTCTGTCCTGGGACCTCTTCTTTTTTCTCTGTATACACTCTCTCTAGGTGACCTAATCACATAATTTGGGTTCAAATATCACCTCTATGCTGATGACACACAAATTTACTTTTCTACCCCTGACCTTACACCTGCGGTACAGACTAAAGTTTCTGAATGTCTGTCGGCTATATCATCCTGGATGGCCCTCTGCCGGCTTAAACTAAACATGGCAAAAACAGAGCTCCTCAAACTTCCTCCCAAACCTGGCCCTATTCCCTCCTTCTACATTACTGTTGGAAATACGATCATTCACCCAGTAGCCCAAGCACGCTGCCTAGGGGTCACACTCGACTGCTCCCTCACATTCTTTTCTCACATTCAAAACATTTCTAAAACCTGTCGCTTTTTCCTCCACAATATTACAAAGATACACCCTTTCCTCTGCTGATCGACTGCTAAAACTCTGACTCAGGCCCTCATTCTCTCCCGTCTTGATTACTGTAACCTATTGCTGTCCGGCCTTCCTGCCTCTCACCTGTCACCCCTACAATCTATCCTAAACACTGCTGCCAGAATCACTCTACTCTTTCCTAGATCTGTCTCAACATCTCCCCTGCTGAAATCACTCTCCTGGCTTTCTATCAAATCTCGTATCACACACTCAATTCTCCTCCTCACTTTTAAAGCTTTACACTCTTCTGCCCCTCCTTACATCCCAGCCCTAATTTCTCGTTATGCACCATCCCGACTCTTGCGTTTTTCTCAAGAATGTCTTCTCTCTAGCCCTTTTGTATCTAAAGCCCTCTCCCATCTTAAACCTTTCTCACTGACTGCCCCGCACCTCTGGAATGCCCTTCCCCTCAATATCCACCTAACACCCTCTCTATCCACATTTAAGACCCAACTCAAAACACACTTGCTTAAAGAAGCATATGAGTAGCTCCGTGGCCGATACTATACACCTCATACAGTACATAAAGCTTGGCCCCTTGCAGACCCACTTACCAGAATGCCCTCCTACTGTCTCTGTACCGTTCTTCCTACCTACCAATTAGATTGCAAGCTCTTCGGAGCAGGGACTACTTTTCCTAAATTTTACTTTTAAGTCTGAAGCACTTCTTCCCTTTGTGTTATTTATATCTTATTATTTATATGATTGTAACTATTACTGCTGTGAAGCGCTATGTACATTAATGGCGCTATACAAATAAAGACATAAAATACATACATAGTTCCACAACATGAATCGGCATCTTGCTCTGCACCCTGCTCAGCATTTTGCTCTGCGCCCCGCTCTGCACCCAGCTCAGCACTTTGCTCTGCGCCCCGCTCTGCACCCTGCTCAGCACTTTGCTCTGCGCCCCGCTCTGCACCCCGCTCTGCACTTTGTGTTAGCATTTCAATTGTTTTCAAAAGGGAACGTTTCTTTTTGACTGGATCCACTGCTATTTTAGCAATCTCACCCTCCAATCAGGTTAAATTATCACACATACAATGTATTTGCTTCCTGTACATGGCTCTCTCAGAACTTCGACATATCTTTCATTTAATATTTTCTTCTTCCAACTGTAGCACCATGTAAACAGCACAGGCTATACCTATCTTCCTTCTGCTGTGGTAAGTCCTGTTAAGATCAGGCACCAGTAATCATCCTGGGTTTTCCCCCCTTATAGCCCTATCCTGAATGATAGACGCAGGCCTGGACTCTGCTGCAGGCGTGAGCAAGAGGGGAGGTCCTGTTGACATCACGAGGGGCCGGGCTAGCTTTATATTTAGTAGCCAACTCCGGTGAGGAGTGGGTCTTCGTGCGAGAATAGCTTCTCCTTTCGTGCGAGAGTAGTTATCTTCGTTCGAGATTAGTCAGAGTCTGCAGTTGCCGGTTAGTTATGCTGGGAGTATGCAGTGCCGTTAACGGGCCATGAGTCAAGAAATCCTGCGGATCGGTCCGAGGATTTGGAGGGGCCTACAAGTGCCCCTGCGCAGAGTGCCGGAGAAAGCAGAGCGGAAAGAATCAGCGTCCTTTAGTAGAGCTGATAGAGTTATAGACTTGGTGGACCAATGCCCTCACCCCACTGCCAGGGGTGATGGGGAGAATCTAAGACCCACCGCGAGGCTAACCTCACGGGTGGGCCACGGGGTATTGAAGCCCTAGCTCAGACCATCCTGCCGGAGGAGTGATTTGGAGGGAAGGAGAGGAGGAATTGTTTGGGCGAAGACGAGTGGAATATAACCCGTCCTGGCTATTGTGTTGCGGCTGTTGGAAGCCCTTATCGTTGGGATATTGTTGCTTTGTCACATAAAGAGACTATTCTTCATCCGTAAAGACTGTGTGTGACTTGGAAAGTACTACCCTGGGACCCAAAGGGTTCTTCTATACCGGTCCTGTCCCATATTCCTGGGAGTATAGAAGATGGAGGCGCTGCACCACTAAGAGATCATGGAGGCTTCCACACCAGAAGCCCGGTCCTGGCTCCCCCACAACATCGCGGGAAGCTCAGGCCCTCCTGTTCCTCACAGGTACGCACCACACCGCATGTAATCCGCCCTCATGCACCCTAGATACATCAGTTGAGTCTAGGGGGGGGGGGAAGATGGGTTACACAACTCTGCCTTCTTCCTGTTATACCTCTGCAATAAAGCTTCTTTCTCTTTTTCTTTACCAAGCAGGATCTTTTCTGCTCTTTCCTTTTTCTCCAAACTCTCCTGTAACTTGCCATCAGGCTCCTCAAGGCCTACACCACTGCTGCAGCCTGCAGCCTCTCCTACTTTCATCTCCACCACACAGCCACCAACCCCTGGGTCTAAGGCCATCCTGGCTCCCCTGCAGGAGCTCACCTGCAGCCCATCTTGGAGGAGTTATAGGGAGCGGTTATATGGGGCAATAGGAGGAGTTATAGGGAGCGGTTATATGGGGTAATAGGAGTTATAGGGAGCGGTTATATGGTGTAATGGGAGGAGTTATAGGGATCGGTTATATGGGTAATGGGAGGAGTTAGGGGAGGAGGAGGTTATATGGGTGGTAAACGGAAGAGTATGGGATCGGTTATATGGGTAATGGAGGAGGAGTTATGGGAGGGTTTATGGGTAATGGGGGAGTTATAGGGATCGGTTATATGGAGGTAATAGGAGGAGTTATAGGGATGTTATATGGGGTAAGGGAGGAGTTTAGGGACGGTGTATGGGGATAGAGGGAGTTATAGGGAGGGTATGAGTGGTAGTAGGAGGCGTTATAGGGAGGTTTTTATGGGGGGTAGTTAGTAGAGGAGTATAGGGGAGGTTATGGGTGTAATGGGAGGAGTTATAGGGATGGTTTATGGGTGAATAGGAGAGTTATAGGGATCGGTATATGGGTATGAGGAGGTAGGAGTTATAGGGAGAGGGGGTATGGGGTAAGGAGGAGTTAGGAGTTATAGGGACGGTTGTATGGGTAATAGGAGGAGTTATAGGGACGGTTTATGGGTGTGGGTAATAGGAGGAGTTATAGGAGCGGTTATGGGTAATAGGAGGAGTTATAGGATGCGGTGTTATATGGGTAATAGGAGGAGTTATAGGGATCGGTTTTATCTGGGTAATGGGAGGAGTTATAGGGTCGGTTAGATGGGGAATGGGGAGGAGTTATAGGGATCAGTATATGGGTAATGGGAGGAGGTATAGGGAGAGGTTATATGGGTATGGAAGAGGTATGGGATCGGTTATATGGGTAATGGAGGAGTTATAGGGATAGGTTATATGGGAATGGGAGGATTTATAGGGATCGGTTGTATGGGGTAATAGGAGGAGTTATAGGGATCGGTTATATGTACGGTGACCAGATGTCCCGGTTTTTAATGAGCTATCCCGGTGCCCCAAAAACGGTGAAAATGTCCCGTTTTTTCTGGGCAGTCCCGGTTATTAATCAGCCGGTGTCCTCCCGGGTTTGGGCGGGTGGAAGGAGGGCGGATGCCGCTGAGGAGCCGGTCACATTGGAACAGCTGTAGTCGGCAGGAGGGAGGAGGAGAGCAGGCTGTCTGGCTTCTGGGCAACAGGTGGCGCTGCAGAGCATTCCTGCTCCTCACTACATCTCCCGGGTGTGTGTGTGTGTGTATGTATGTGTGTATCTGTGTGTGTGTGTGTTTTTATCTGTGCTGGCAAGTGTGTATGTGTATCTGATATAGTGTGTGTGCAGCGCACAGCCAAGAAAGGGGATGAGGAGCAGGTCTGGCAAAAAATCTTTATTTTGAGTCCATAAAAACGGGGGTTACAACCCTTCAACGCGTTTCGTGCACCGCAGGCACTTTATCACTTCTTGATAAGTGCCTGCGGTGCACGAAAGCGTTGAAGGTTGTAACCCCCGTTTTTATGGACTCAAAATAAAGATTTTTTTGCCAGACCTGCTCCTCATCCCCTTTCTTGGCTGTGCGCTGCACACACACTATATTGGATGTCCCTTACCAGGATACAGCTGCACGCTGATGGAGATAGCTACTGGAGGCTTACTTTAAGCTGTGAGACTTTACCTGAGGCCAGCCCAATGAGGTAATGGGGTGTCTTTGTGCACCTACCCCTACCTTCGGGTGACTAGAGCCCCATAGAGGTTGTTGTACTACTTAGTTATACTGATTACTCCCCAGTCAGATCTCATTCTCCCTTTATTAACATATAGGTCCGTGTACTCAGAGCACCATATTGCCACCACTGTATGTGTATCTGTGCTGGTGTGTGCGTGTGTCAGTCTGTACTGACAAGTGTGTGTGTATTTGTGCTGGTGTGTGTTTATCTGTGCTGGTAAGTGTGTGTGTCTTGGTAAGTGTGTGTTGGTAAGTGTGTGTGTGCTGGTGTGTGTATTTGTGCTGTTGTGTGTGTTTCTGTGCTGGTAAGTGTGTGTGTCTTTGGTAAGTGTGTGTTGGTAAGTTGTGTGTGTGCTGGTGTGTGTATTTGTAATGCATATGTGTTTCATGCATTATGTGCATGTATATGTTGTAATGTTGTAAAGCAGCAGAGGGGCAGCACAGGGGCAGGGAGGGGCAGCACAGGGGCAGGGAGGGGCAGCACAGGGGCAGGGAGGGGCAGCACAGGGGCAGGGAGGGGCAGCACAGGGACAGGGAGGGGCAGAACAGGGACAGGGAGGGATAAGCACAGAGGCTGGAAGGGGCAGCAAAGGGACAGCACAGGGGCAGGGAGGGGCAGCACATGGGGCAGGGAGGGGCAGCACATGGGGCAGGGCGGGGCAGCACAGGGGCAGAGAGGGACAGTGAGGAGCAGTTACGGGCAAAGAGGAGCAGCGTGGGGCAGGGAGGGGCTGAGGTGAGCAGGGAGGGAATGCACATGGGCAGCAAGGGGCAGAGAGGAGCAGTGAGGAGCACCCAGGGGCAGTTACAGGCAGAAAGGAATAGCGAGGAGCAGAGGCAGAGAGGAGCAGCGTGGGACAGAGAGGAACAGTGAGCGGCTGTTAGGGCTGGGAGTCAATGATAGTATATAATATATACTGATATACCCGGTTGCGAGAGAGGGGGGGCGTGTGCGTGAAGGGCGGGGTGGGAAGGGGGGGGGGGGAAGGGGGGGTGCGGGGAGAAGGGAGGGGGAGGGTGGGTGGGGGGAGAAGGGGGGGAGGGGAGGGGGGGGGGGCGAAGGCGGGGGAGGGGGGTGTGGGTGGGCGAAGGGCGGGGAGGGGGTGGGGGGACAGGGCGGGGCGGAGGGGGTGGGGGCGGGCGGGGGGGGTGGGCGGGCGAGGGAGGGGACGGGGGGGGAAGGGTAGGGGGGGGGGGGTGAAGGGCAGGGTAGGGAGGGGTGTAAGGGCAGGGGTAGGGGGTGAAGGGGGGTAGGGGTTGGAGGGGTGGGGGGGCAAGGGGGTGGTAAAGGGCGGGGTAGGGGTGGGGGGAAGGGCAGGCGGGTTGGGGGGGGAAGGGAGGGGGTAGGGGGGAGGTGAAGGGCAGGAGGTAAGGGGAGGATGTGAAGGGCAGGGGTAGGAGGGTAAGGGCAGGGGTAGGGGGGGTGGAAGGGCAGGGGAGGGGGGGGGTGTGGAAGGTAGGGGTGAGGCCGGTAGGGGGATGAGGCAAATGTTTGGGCAGCAGTAAGGAAGGCTCCACGACGAACCACGACGGGAGTTTTAAGGGCGGCGCAAGGGAAGGGGGATGGCTTCAGGGGGTGCCCAGCGGGGGCTGGGGGCTCACCGCGGAAGGCGAAGGAAAACGGGGGGGGTGGAGGGTAACATAATTGGAAGGGAAGGGAGAGGGGGGGGCAAGGGAATGGTGGGATTCCCTGATTGCGATTACCGATGACTGCACTTCGGGGAGGGGTGGGGGTGGAAGGGAAGGTATTGGGCAGGTGGGGCCGGGGACAAGCGGAAGGCAGGGGAGGGGGGGGGCCAACGAGCGGAACATAAAGCTAACACCTAAACATGGCGAAGGTTAGGCTACAATAACCATAATGACAACCATAATAACAAAAGAACATTGAACAGGGACTTCAAAAAAAAGCAAAAACGACTAGTAAAATAAAAGACAATAAAACACAAGGGATGTACAACCACCAGCGGACACAAAGCATAACATACAAGGATATAGTCAAAATCCACCATGAACCCAACTAAGATGAAGAATCATACAAATAAGGACAACAATAACACCAGGGAAGGCGGCCTTATATCAATGACAATGACAAAAAATAAACGGAAAACAAGGTTACACACACACGGAAAGGATAGCCAATAAGACTATCTAAAAAAGGTCACAAACCCGACAGATAAGTTAAACATAAGAGGAGACCTACAAAATAACACGAGACAGTATAAATAACCAAAATAATAACAGGGCACCAAGTAGAAGCCAAGAAACAGGGGCAAGGGAGGGTCGCCTCTCGATAAAGGGAAAAGGGAAAACATCAAGAAGTATATAAAAAAGGCAAAAAATAGAGAGTACAAAAATGGGAAAAAAAAAATAAAATAAAACTACATCTAGGAAAGAGGCCGAATTCAAAAAAACAAACAATAGACAAAAATAAAGTAAAAAAAAAATAAGGTGAAAAGAAACACAAAAAAAAACAAACAACTATTAAGAAAAAAACTAAACAAAGGGCAGACAGGAGTGAAGAGTAAAAAAACAAGGGCAGAAGTAGTAGAGTATTAACGAAAAAAAAGAAAGAATAAAAAAACAAAAAAAGGGCAGGAGTAGGGGGGGTGAAGAGCAGGGGTAGGGGTGAAAGTGAGGCACAAATGTTGCGGAGGTAAAATGTCCCTCTCCACACACCACGAGGGAAGAGGAGAGGGGGGGTTGGAGTGGGGGAAGGGCGAAGGAAGAGGAGATCTTGGAACCAAGAGGGAGGGCGGGGAGGGGGAGCTCCGGGGAGGTAAGGGAGACAGGGCAAGAAGGGGAGGAAGTGGTGAGAGTTGTGGAAGCGGTTTAGGAGGGGTTAGTGCAGCGATTCCCCTCAAATCAGGGAGAAGGTTGAGAGCGAGGGGGAGGAAGCATGAAGGTGGGTGGCTGGGCAGGCGGGATCAGAGAGGAACGCTTGACATAAGTCCGGGGAGCCGGTTGAAGGGTTGGGCCAATGATGGGGGGGGGGGGGGACAGAGGGGAGGAAGAGAGAGAGAGGGGAGAGAGAGAGGAGAGGTGGGAGAGTGAGAGGAGTGAGGTGTGTGTGTCCCCCTTGGGCCGGCCCACTCCGCTCAGGGCCATGAGAGGTGTGCGGGGGGAAGGCAGGCCAGGAGCATCTCATTGGGGCCGAAGGCGGAGAGGGTAGGAGAGCCAGGAGTGACGGGGCCAAAGGGCCAATTGTGATTGCCATAGGGACAGGAGAACAGGACGACAGGGAAAGGACAGGAATGACAACGGTTTGAGAAATATATAATTAGATATACTAGCTGAGAGAGGACCGGCGTTGCAGGGATGTTCAATTTTGGGGGAGCTACGAAAGGGTTAGGCCCCACCCCCCTGACAGCTGGTGGGGTACTGAGTGAAGTGTGGGTTGAATGAGGGGGAGGGTGGGGGTGATGAGTGGGTGGGTGACTTTGGGCGGGAACGGGTGGGGAATTGGGTCGGTTGACTTGGGTCGGTGAGGGGGTGGACTTGGGTAGGTGGGGGGGTGAATTGGGTAGTAGGTGGGGTGGTTGGTTTGATGGGTTGTTTGTTTGACTTGGGTGGTGGGGGGGTGAAGTAGGTCGGTGGGGGAGTGGTGTGAATTTGGGTAGGTCGGGGGGGTGAATTGGGGTAGGTGGGTGGGAATTTGGGTCGGTGGTGGGTGGGTGAGTTGGGGCGTGGTGAGGTGGGTGAATCGGCGCTAGGTGGGGGTGGGTGGGATGACTTTGGGTAGGGGGGGGGTGGGAGTGGAATTTGGGGGAAGTGGGGGGTGACTTGGCGGGGTGACTGTTTGGGGGACTGTGGCGTTTGAATTCGGGTTGGTGGGGGGTGGGGGGTGAATTTGGGTAGGTGGGTGGGTGGGTGAATTTGGGTAGGTTTGACTTGGGGAGTGGGCGGGGGGGTGACTTTGAGGGTCGGTGGTTGCGGGGGGAGTATGGGGACGGGTGTGGGTTGAATTGGGTCGGGGGGGGGGGAAGGGAGAAGGGGGTGAGGGGTGGGGGGGTGAGGGTGGGTAGGTCGCGGGGGCGGAAGGTGGGGTGGGGGCAGTGGGCTGGTGATTTGGGGGGTGCGGTGGTGAAGTGGGTATTGATGGGCGTGGGGTGGGTGACTTGGGTAATGGAGGGTGGTGAAGTGGGTCGACTTGGGGTTGGTGGGTGGTTCGATTGCGGTTGGTGGGGGGAGTGAATTATGGGCAGGAGAGGGTGGGGGGTGACTTTGTGGGTCGGGGGTGGGTAGGGTGACTGGGCTGACTTTTTAAGGGTTCGGGGACTGGGTGGGCAGGGATTGGGGTGGTTGAATGGGTGGGTGTGGGGGAGGTGAGTGGGTAGGTGGTCCGGGGTCGGTGAGTGGGTGGGTGAGGGTCAGTGCTGGGTGGGTGGTTTGGGTGAGAGGGGGGGGTGAGTGTTGAGGAATGATGGGTGGTCGCGGCCGGGGAAACGGAAGGGGGGCGCGGGAGGGAGCGAGAGACTGGGGGCTTGTGACGAGGCACTGGGGGAGCCCGGAGCGGGAGACCCGGGGGCGGAGAAGGGGGGCGGGAAGCGAGGGGGGGACAGGGGCGGCGGGGGGGCGCGCGAAGGAAGGGTTTGGTGGGGGAGGGGGAGGAGAGACAGGAATGAGGGGGGCCGGGGGGGAGGGGGAGAGGGAGGTGTGGCTGGAGAGTGGGAGGGGGAAAGACGGGGGGGGGGGACCATTGGGGGAGGACGGGGTGCGGGGGGAGTGGGTGAGTGGGGGATGGGATGGGGGGGTGGGTGACGAGGGGTGAAGGGAAATCGCAGGGCGGGGGGACATGAATGCGGGGCGAATGAGGGAGGGGGGGACGGATGGGGGTGGTGGACTGAGTGGGTGGGGTGATGGAGTCGTGGGGGGGTGACTGAGTGGGTGGGTGGGGGCGGAGCGTGAGTGGGTGGGGTGGGTCGGGGGATTGATTGATAAGCGGCTGGGTGTGCGTGGGCGTGGGGGGGTGGGTGACTAGGGGTGGGGGGTGCTGGGTGAAGCGGGTGACTGGGTGGATGACTGGTAAGGGATGGGGGAAAAGTGTAGTGGGGGGGGTGTGAGGTGATGTCGGGTGGGGACTAGTTGTGACGAGTGGGTGGGGGGAATGAAGGGAGTTGGGGTGATAGAGGGTGGGTGGGGTGATTAATGAGTGAGGATGGGACTAGTGAGTTGGGGGAGTAGTGAATAGGGGTGGGGGGGTACTGGAGTGGGTGGGTGACGATGGGGATGAGGGGTGGAGGGGTGACTGTGGTAATGGGTGTGGGAGCTGGGTGGTGACTGGGTGGTGGGTGGGGTGGTGGGCAGTCACCTTGTATGCTTATAGGGTGGTGGGTGATGTGTGATGGGTGATGCTATGCAGTGCGGGGGGAGACGGTGGGTGACTATCTCATTGACCCCGTGGCAGTGCTGGGGGGCAGAGGTGAGTTAGGGAGTGGCAGGGGGGGGCAAGAGTGGAGGAAGACCGCGCCGCGCTCGCCCTCGTACCGCGGAAGCCCCCGTGTGAACCACCCCCCCACTGATGACGCAAGAAGAGTCCCGCGCCCGCAGCTTCACTGCACTCCGCGGCTAGCGGACGAACGAGGGGCGAGGAGACAGGAGGCCGGAGCGCGCTTCCCCTTACCGGGAGCGGCGACGTGAGCGGGGAGAAGGCAGGCGCGCACGCGATATCCTCTCGGTCTCGGTTAGCGGGACGTGAGGGGGAAGCAGGAGGACCGGGCGCGCCGCGAGGGGAGAGGAGCTTGGAACTATGGTGCGAGCAAAGGAGGGCGCGCTTCCTCCGGGAGTGGCGCACGGTGAGGGTGATGGGTGCGGCGGCAGGGGAGTTGCGGAGCGTGGGGATTTGGGTGAGGTGGGGAGGAGGGGGGGAGTGGAGAGAGGGCGGGCACGGAGGAGGGGCACACGCCGGAGAGAGGAGGGGGGGTGTGTATATGTGTGGAAGGTGAGCTGCGGTACAACTGACGGGGGGGGGGGAGTGAGGATGTGTGTGTGTGTGTGTGTTTTTTTTTTTGGCCCCGTCACTGCCTCAGGCCAATGAGAGGTGGGGGGGCGGGCAGGCAAGGAGGGACCAATGAGATTGCGTAGGGCGGAAGCATACACTGCTTCCGAAATTATAGTAGATATACACTGCGACACATTTATTCGAGCTTGGCTAGTCCCACGAATTAGGGTATACCGGGTGTATTGAGGTTTGTGGACTGTTTTCTGCCCGAGTACATTGAGTTATTTTACGCAGGGATTTGAAGCATTTTATCCCGCTGGCTGCAAACATGCACAGTATATATTATAAATGCATTACAATTCATGAATTTATGGCCATCTGGTAGACACGCGAACCATTGCAGCATAAATCCTAATCATTATCATTTAACAGATCAGCCGCCATCAGCCAGGCATGACACCCAGGCGTGGAAGGCAAATGCAAGGGCGGTTGTAGAGGTGAGGAGCGGCGCATTCAGAGGTATCTGCAAGGTACATACGGTATTGCTCGAATAAAGGGTGTCGGTGCAGTACACAACACACACATCCACACACCCTAATATACACCCACCACACCCCTCATACACACACCACACACACACAAGTATATACAACCACATCCCACACACCCCCATATAAAACACACAACATTCACACACAAACACACCACGCATTGGAGACCACTTGTCTTGTCTCTGAGGCAACTCTGTGGCGACGATGCAGCACTGCCCCTTGGCGGTTCGCTTGGGGAGAGGCAGCGGAGCAAGCACTCTCCTATCGGTAATAATAATATATAAAGGGGTCCTATAGAATGTGTAAGGGAATGTGTATGGGAACAAGGCCACGTAGGATACGGCATAACATATTACATTCCAACTCGGTATAAGGGGAGGGCTCTTAAAGGATTCTTAAGAATTAGCTCAATGTAGCAATTGTCAGCAATATTTCTCGTTCTTTGTAGTTCTGCTCATGCTAACCGTACAAGTAATTAAACATGTGAGAAGCATCACGTGCATCACACAGAGGGGGAGTTGTGCAGGTGAGTGATTTCACACGAATTGATTCACTCCCTTCTTCACGGTTACAACGCGCTTCCCAACCTCACAGGTCCCTTATCACATGTACAGAGCTTCCCAACCACAGGTCTCTTCTTCACATGTACAGAGCTTTTCCCAAACCCACCAGGTCCCTTCTTACATGTACAGAGCTTCCCAACTCACAGGTATTTCTTCACATGTACAGAGCTTTCCAAACCTCACAGGTCTCTTCTTCCACATGGTACAGAGCTCCAACAAACAGGTCCTTCTTCACATGTCAGTCGCTTTCCCAAACCTCAGGTCCTTTTAACATGTACAGAGCTTTCCCAGCTTCACAGGTCTCTTCTTTCAAATGTACAGAGCTTCCCAACCCTCAAAGGTCTCTTCTTCACATGTACAGAGCTTCCCAACCTCACAGGTCTCTTCTTCAAATGTACAGAGCGTCCCAACATCACAGGTTCTTCTTCACATGTACAGAGCTTCCAACCTCACAGGTCTCTTCTTCAAATGTACAGAGCTTCCCAACCTCACAGGTCTCTTCTTCAAAGTATAGAGCTTCCCAACCTCCACAGGTCTCGTCTTCCATGTACAGAGCTTCCCAACTAAACGGTTCTTTCTTCAATGTTGCAGAGCTTCCCAAACCTCACAGTCTCTTCTTCACATGTACAGAGCTTCCCAGCTCACAGGTCTTCTTCAAATGTACAGAGCTTCCAAACCTCACACAAGTTCTTTCACATGTACAGAGCTTTCCCAAACCTTCACAGGTCTTTTTCACATGTACAGAGCTTCCAAGCCTCACAGGTCTCTTTCAATGTACAGAGCTTTCCAACCTCAGGGCTTTTCAATGTACAGAGCTTTCCAACCTCAAGGTCTCTTCTTCACATGTACAGAGCTTCCCACCTCACAGGTCTCTTACTCACATGTACAGAGCTTCCCATCCTACAAGGTCTCTTCTTCAAATGTACAGAGCTTCCCAACCTCACAGGTCTCTTCTTCAAAGTATAGAGCTTCCAAAACCTCACAGGTCCTCTTCTTCACAGTACAGAGCTTTCCAACCTCACAGGTCTCTTCTTCCATGTTCAGAGCTTTCCCAAAACCTCACAGGTCTTTTACATGTACAGAGCTTTCCAGACCTCACCACAGGTCTTTCTTCAATGTACCAGAGCTTCCAACCTACAAGTCTCTTCTTCACATGTACAGAGCTTTCCCAAACCTCACTGGTCTCTTCTTCGCATGTACAGAGCTTCCCAACCTCACCGGCCTCTTCGTCACATGTACAGAGCTTTCCCAAATCTCACAGGTCTCTTCTTCGCATGTACAGAGCTTCCCAACCTCACAGGTCTCTTCTTCACATGTACAGAGCTTTCCCAGACCTCACAGATCTCTGCTTCACATGTACAGAGCTTCCCAAACCTCACAAGTCTCTTCTTCACATGTAACAAACTACAGAAGAAAAAGAACCCCACTATGTTAGCACACACACGCTGAACTTGGATGATGTATGAATCAATTAAAAGTATACTTTATTAGGAACAACTGATAAAACAAAGGGCTTTAAAATAAACATATAACAATGGCACCTGTGTGGAACCAATAGGAGGGGGGTTGGCTCCGGTGAGGAAGAATAATCCCTGTTACAGTGTATGAATATTAACCACTTACCTAGAAGGGGAACATAAGATACAAAAGGGCTTGAATTGTTACCAAGGGTAAATTGCCAAATGCTAGTCCGGGTATACTGGGCTATCTGATAAGTAACCCCTTGTCCCTAAAGATGGGTAGGTAACATATAGCCACCCAATCCTGGGAACACTAAGATAAGCACAAACTGTAATAATGTTAGCGAATCACTAAATGGCTGTACCTATATGAAGGTAACTAAACTACATCTGTTATACTAGTAATAACCTGTGGTACCTCATTCAATGTGCTAGCTCAGGACACGTATGAACGCTAAGAGCTAGCACTAATGACCCATAAGACTGCTAGTAAAAATACTGCCAATGTGGCACTAAGAACTGCAACATGCCGACACACTTATTAGAGAGTAATGCAAGTGTTACCACCTATGATAACCCTCCACTAAGTAACTTATCGGCATCATACCAAGGTACTGTCAAAGCACCCAGGGGGGTGTAAGTTGTGTAAAAACTCCCCATAAGAGAACACCCAAATGTAGATAGCAGTGTAACCCCTGGTAACCCTTAGAGGGGGGTCACTGAACCCAAGGATAGCAGTCCATAGTATGAGTTTAGACTGCTCTGTACCCCTGTATAAGTATATACTGCTGCTAGGTGATAATGAGTCTCTGTCCCTAGGAAATCAGAGTCTAAAGCTATAGACTCGGTGCTTGTTGGGGGGTCTTGAGGAGCGGAGTCGAGCCCCCCTGCATCGGATGATAAATGTAGAGAGGGAATGAATGGGGCGATACCTGCGATCGGCGCGTTCTGGTGAATCGGCGTAAGAACGGGGGGCGCTTCAGCCCGGAAATATCGAGATGCGCCAACAAAATAATCAAACTTGCGTGTTAGTAAATTGAGAGCTTGGATCCCGTCCAAACTCATCTCGTTAAGGCTCAGCAATTAGGCAGAGTGATGCTGACCGGCAAAGCCGTCCAGCGACAGGTCGGGGAGCGGGCTGCGCCCGGCTTACTGCGGCCAAAGGGTCTGCGCTCTGAATCCTGAGAAGGAAAGTCTCCGGGCACGGGCAAAGGCTGTATACAGGGAGGAGGCCCTATATACAGGGAGAAGGCCGTATGCAGGGAGAAGGCCGTCTGCAGGGAGAAGGCCATATACAGGGAACAGGCCGTATACAGGGAGAAGGCTGTATGCAGGGAGAAGGCTGTATATACAGGGAGAAGGCTGTATATACAGGGAGAAGGCCCTAAATACAGGGAGAAGGCTGTATATACAGGGAGAAGGCTGTATATACAGGGAAAGGTGTATATCAGGAGAGGCTGTATATAAGGGAGAGGTCGTTACAGGGAACAGGCGTATACAGGGAGAGGCTGTATGCAGGGAGGATGTTTTATACAGGGAGAGAAGTTGTATATACAGGGAGAAGGCTGTATATACAGGGAGAAGGCTGTATATACAGGGAGAAGGCTGTATATACAGGGAGAAGGCCGTATACAGGGAACAGGCCATATACAGGGAGAAGGCTGTATACAGGCAGAGGGCCGTTGTGACGGTAGGGGGTAACCAGGCTCTCAAATAAAGGTTAACCCCGTTTTGGTTACCCCTGATCCGTGTATAAGGGTCCAAGAGAGTTAGCTCTTGGGCCCGGTAACAATGTACTATTCTGTTATACTGCATGTAATAATTTTTTTTTTTGTGTTTTCCCCTTTCCGGACGTGTCAGCGAGCAGGGATTGCTGGGGTATGAGTTTCAAGGGGGGGAGGGGGGTTGCGTAGGAACCGTTGACAGAATGTGCCTAGGAGGTTGGGGTCCGGAGTTGTCAGTTCCCCTATAAATGTACCTGGGAATCATGCCTGATTCTCGGATACATGTAGGCACATTGTCCCGGCAATATCTCCCCTTCAAAACGCAAGCGCGACTCACCACTAGGGTTCCCTGCTTCAGCACAGCCCAGAAAGGAGAACGGGGCACAGGGATAAAAACATCTATTCCTGAAGCTGAGGGAATCCGTAGGTCAAAGGAGGTACCCCAGCTAGTGCCAAGGTGACCCACAAACAGTATAGGGTTTGTGGGTGCCCCAACCGCATATAAGGTTGAGGAGGGACCTTGAGAGTCCAGACTGAGTCCAAGAGATAGTGTGTGGGGAATTAGGCAGATAGAAATAAAACTACAACATATTTCCCATTCTGTCCCCCAAGACTCGGAAGTGTATGAAAATATACTTTAATAAGGTAACGTGCTTTTTACATTCGGAACCCATGTCCAAACAGGCTGCCCGAGCTAACCCATAGGCGCCGGTAAGTCTGCTGGACTTCGGAGTTCAAAGCAGCCAGAAGATGCCCAGAGGTGTGAATAGCATTTGATCAGCGGGGAAAGGCGGAGTACCAGGTCCGGAGATCTATGGCAGTTCTCCGGGATGCCACTTGCTCTGCCGGATCTGATGGAGCCTGCCCCAGCGGGTGGCATTGAGGTAGCCAGGGAGAAAGGTGGCAGGCTTGGCATGTCCCTTGGCTATTTCAGATTTCCAGCTGACCCGGCTTTTCTAGCCGGCTTCGCTCTGATTGGCTCCTGGGGAATTTTCCCACGCGTTGATTGGCTGCCGAGTTTTGTGAATGAAACTCAGAATACTATAAGAATCGATGAGCCAATCAGATGCGTAGTCTCCGGTAGTAAGAGCGCGGGCGGCTTTTCAAAGTTGCTTTTGCGCAAATAGCTGAGCAACCGGCTTCGATTTCAAGCCAGAAAAGCCTGCCCGGCAGAGTCTAAGTCCCGACTTTTGCGCCCAAATTCTCAGAAACTAACGCAGCGGACGCGGCTGAGATTTTATGCCGATCTCGAGTTCCATTAGATTTGGAGTAACTCGCGGTCAGGAGGGACCCGGTTCTCAGAAGAGACCGTAGCGGTGACGTATGGAACTTTATGCCGATTTGGGTTCCAGGAGATTCCGGGCTAAGTCCCGGTCAGGGTAAAACTCTCCCCATAGGGTTCCCTGCACCTAGGAAAGTCTAGTTTTCAACCCCAGTCCCAAAATAAGTGTGTCTTTTCGTCTGTATTTTGTGTATCATTGTGTGTAAGCGAATTTATGTGAATAAATGACAATTTATTTCATGACCTTGTTTTGCTCAATGTATGATCCTGGTAAAAAGGTGTAAATAACCTGGTCTCCCGTGACAGCCATAAGGGAGAAGGCCGTATACAGGGAGAAGGCCGTATACAGGGAGAAGGCCCCCTATACAGGGAGAAGGCCGTATACAGGGAGAAGGCCGTATACAGGGAGAAGGCCGTATGCAGGGAGAAGGCCCCATATACAGGGAGAAGGCCGTATACAGGGAGAAGGCCGTATACAGGGAGAAGGCCGTATACAGGGAGAAGGCCGTATACAGGGGAAGGTCTCTGTGTGTATCATGGCGCTGGAGAAGTCATTACTGGGGTCTGTGTGCGCTAACTTCCATGTATAATTTAATACGGGTTCAATGAGCGGCTTCTTCAAGACCCACGGGGGGGTGTACGCCACGTGAGACGTGAACCCCTTTAACCCCGTCAGTACCAGGATCCCTGCAGCTCATTGCAAAGTGATACGAGCGGCAGTCGCCTCTGGCACGGGAGGGGTTACGGGGAATGTCACTGGTCACCCTCGCTAATGAAATTCAAGCAGACACTGTCAGCCACGTAAAGGTCACCACGCCAGCTGCGTCCAGCCGCTGCGCCTCCTCCTGTGATCAGGAAATGCTGTTTGATGAGGTTTCAGGAGCGGCTGTCAGACAGATTTCTAAATGAGCTGAAAACACAACCAAGTCTGAACCATCGGCTGCAAAACAGTGCCACGGGGTCAGTGCCACGGGGTCAGTGCCACGCGGGTGTGAAAGAGAATCTGTGGAGATCTCCCGGTCAGGCATGTACATCCTATATACCACAGTCTCCGGGAACTTATAGCGGTGTATTGGTTAAACTACTGTGAATGATGGCTCATGACCTCGCTAAGTGTCGCTACGCCGGGAGACCTTGCTAAGTGTCGCTGCGCCGGGAGACCTCGCTAAGTGCTGCTGTGCCAGGAGACCTCGCTGTGTCGCTACGCCGGGAGACCTCGCTAAGTGTCGCTACGCCGGGAGACCTCGCTGTGTCACTACGCCGGGAGACCTCGCTGTGTCGCTGCGCCGGGAGACCTCGCTGTGTCCTAACCCGGGAGGACTTCGCTCTGTCCGCTACGAGCCGGGAGACTTCGGCTGTGTGCTCGCCGGGAGACTTTTTCGCTGTGTCGCTACGCGGGAGACTCGCGTGGCCTCGCCGGGAGACCGGTCCGCTGTGTCACTACGCCAGAGACTCCGCTAAGTGGTACCTGCGGCGAGAGACCTCGCTAAGTGTCGTTACGCTGGGAGACCCGGAAGTGTCATACGCCGGAGACTACCTCGCTAAGTGTCGCTACGCCGGTAGACCTCGCTAAGTGTTCGCTACGCCGGGGAACCTCGCTAAGTGTCGCTACGCCGGGAGACCTCGGTAGTGTTGCTATGCCAGGAGACCTCGCTAGTGTCACTGCGCCGGAGACCTCGCTGTGTCACTACGCGGAGACCTCGCTGTGTCGCTGCGCCGGGAGACCTCGCTAAGTGTCGCTACGCCGGGAGACCTCGGTAAGTGTCGCTATGCCAGGAGACCTCGCTAAGTGTCACTGAGCCGGGAGACCTCGCTGTGTCACTACGCCGGGAGACCTCGGTAAGTGTCACTACGCCGGGAGACCTCGGTAAGTGTCGCTACGCCAGGAGACCTCGCTAAGTGTCGCTGCGCCGGGAGACCTCGCTGTGTCGCTACGCCAGGAGACCTCGCTGTGTTACTACGCCGGGAGACCTCGCTAAGTGTCGCTGCGCCGGGAGACCTCGCTAAGTGTGTGTAACAGGGGAGTTATCCCTGTTCAGGTAATGTGCCTCTAATCCAGCAGTGTGGTGGTTAACTGTTGGTAGTCAATTAACAAACACCACCTGCCTGATTAGATTGCTTAGAAAAGCTTGTCTTTTGAGACAGGAAAGAGACTCCTTAGCTCACACCTGAGCTGAACTTGGAGACAAACAGTCTTGAGCCCTGCCAGAAGAAACAGCAGAGCTGCTTTCAAGACACAGGGGAAACTTCTAAACCTGAACGCGACACACCCTGAGGAAAGGGAGCTGAACCAGGACAGAGAAGATTTTCCCTCCAAACCACAAGGAACAGAGATAAGACTTTTTATTTATAAGACTTTTTATATCTGTTCATTTCATGCTATATGTTGGGCTGGGAGACATGCTTATCTAGGGAGTTGTGAACTGCATAGTATTTCACTAGAAATACTCCCAAGTGAATAGAAGCTTTGTTTACCCTTGTTTGGATGGTTTCCTGATGTTAAGACAGGCGCAATAAAAGGCTTATTTAATTTCCTATAATCAGTCTCCCTGCATACCTCTGTTAGCGTCCGCTACATATGGTGCCGAAGTGGACGAGAGGTGGTCTTTGAGTTTAAAGGACGGAGATTTTTCTGTGAAATTTTTTTTATAGCTTTTTGCCTACAACAGTCTGAGCAACTTAAAAAAAAAAAATCTCATGCAGCAGAGATCAGAGTTAAGTGATACACACCACGCACGAAACTTAAAAAACCACAGATGGACTCTTTTCCACATCCCAAGAGGAAGAGAGAGAGACTGCTGAAGCAGGTAAAACCTTATTTTCCTATCACAATAAAGTGTAATATGGTCATGAAATAGGGGTTTTGCCTTCCAGCCATAGGTCAGGGTTCAAGAAGTGAGTTAGCTCTTGAAGAAGGATAGTCGTTGTTATTTTCAAATGTTTAGCTGAAGCAATGAATAACAGATGGTGACCCATGAGCGGTACTGATTCTGCAAGTAAAGGCTGCCACACCGCATAGGACTACCAGTTGTGAATGGAGTATATGCAGAAAAAGTGAAATTGATGCAAGACTGTGCTGAAGCAGGGGAATTTTCAGTAAACAAGTGCGGAGGGTAAATTGGCTACTAGAAAAAAAGGAATTGCTGACCTGTGTAAAAGGTATCCCAAAGTGTGAAGAGTGAATGTCATAATACCCAAAGTTGAGACTGAACTCAAACAGAAAATCACATTATTTGTCTGAAGCAGAGAGATTGCACCTAGCAAGTAAATGGTTGTAAAGCAAACCAGAAGTTTTTACCTAGCAACTACACATTCAGATACGTATGAGAGATTACACCTAGCAAATATGGTGTCAAGCAAATAGAACTTTTTTATCTAGCAACTGCACATCTTGTATACCTGATGAGAGAAAATGAAGCACATTCTGTTGATATTGTAAAACTTACCCAAGAAGAAAAGTCTACTACAGAGATGCCTGTGAGACTACGACCTCTACAAGCAAAATATGCCCACCTGTAGGACTACCACAATGGGGGTTCTAGCAAATATAGTGGCAACAGCTGCAATAGCGCCTCCTGAGGTCAGGAAGAAAATATACCCTGATAGCCTAAAAATGAGGACAAATGCAGCGTTCCTGTAATGAACCCTACCCCCACGGAAGAGTGGCCCTTCCAGTCCAATAAAGAACATCTCTTACGGGGAACCCGAACCGAGTCACACCCAAAACACCCCAAGAATTGTGGGGGTGCCTGAACTCGGCACGAACCGAAAAGACCGCTCCCTTTGAGACGAATATGATCGGCAGGAAAAAGACGGGAGCAGTGGATCACCGAATATTCCGTCAGCTATTACAGTTGCAAGAAAAGCCGGGTGGATCCAGTGACGCTGCTAAAATTTCAAATGAAGATGGAGACCCCAGTATCCCTGAAGGGACGGTGTCATCCAAACAAAAAGGCGAAAAAGGTAATGAAAATCTGCACGAGCTTAAGAAATAAAATGACTTTTGGGAGGTGAGAAGTTTGAAGCAGAGCACCGATTGCAGAAACCAACTGCAAGGTATCTGCGTACGCACCTCGAGAAGGTCGAGAGAGAAGCGAACTCTGCAGGAAGACAATCTACAGGCTGTTAAAGAAATTAAGTGCTGCAGAAACGTCTGATGACCCATATGTCCCCGCAAAGCAGCATGAAAGACTGAAGCTACCCTGAGCATCACCAAAGCATCGCTAGAGGCCAAGCTTAGAACCCAGGTGACCCGGCACAAAAGGAGCACGAGAAGGTCCAGAAACTAAAAACAAGTAACTGTGGCCCAAGCAAAGAAATTCAGTGCTTACAATGCAATAAAAATGTGGAAGCAAGCTCAGAGAAAGCAAAGCGTGCAGTAAAATTCCCTGAGAAGAGACTTCAAGACGCACTCAAAAAACAGGGATCTCTCGTGGATGAGATTACAGTCCTACAAGGACAAGTATTGACCCTGACTAAGCGTCAGTATCCCAAGCCACAAAAACCCATGAAGACAAGGGTACAGTGAGAGCTGGGAATACCGCTCATCTGAAAGACAAGGTTGCAAAATTTGACCACCTAAACAGCACTAGCAAAACCTTCAGCCACCCAACAGGCCAACAAAAGAAGGTACACCTGCTGAATCAAACCAGAAGAATCCTTAGCTGATGAAGCTGAAAAAGATGGGTCATTCTCTGGAAGTGGGTGTGGAATTGCAACTTAACCCCAAGAGGCTGAACTAGCAACCCCATTGAGTGGGAAAAGGGCAGAGAGACAGCTTCAAGAGCGGAAAACTCAAAGGGCTGTTTTTTAAAACGCTCTGCAACTGCTGCCATACAGTCTGCCTACAATAAACCACACCCGACGCGAGGGAAATCTCATGACCCGCACGTAGCAAAAAGACTATACTTAGAAAAAGTCCTCCTCGAGCGACTGAGGAGTGTGATCTCAAGCACCTTCGGAGGAGACCGAATAAAACTGAGAAAGGGCTCCAATCCCAGCAGGACTGAGGTTTCTCTTCCTCCATCCACTCTCATTCAAGTCACAGAGATATCTAGAATGAGAGTGGAAGGATGGGCTTTGGCGTGGCAAGCCCGAGCTTCCCACAAACAGGGGAGGGTATGTAACAAGGGAGTTATCCTGTTCAGGTAATGTGCCTCTATCCAGCCAGTGTGGGTGGTTAACTGCTGGTAGTCAATTAACAAAACACCACCTCCTGATTAGATTGCTTAGAAAAGCCTGTAATTTTGAGACAGAAGAGAGACTCCTTAGCTCCACCTGAGCTGAACTTGGAGACAAACAGTCTTGAGCCCTGCCAGAAGAAACAGCAGAGCTGCTTCAAGACACAGGGGAAACTTCTAACCTGAACGCTGACAACACCCTGAGGAGAAGGGATCTGACCAGGACAGAGAAGATTTTCCCTCCAAACCACAAGGAACACGATAGTACTTTTATTTATAAGACTTTTTTATATCTGTTCATTTTCTGCTATATGTTTGGGGCTGGGAGACATGCTTATCTAAGGGAGTTGTGAACTGCATAGTATTTCACTAGAAATACTCCCAGTGTAGAGAGCTTTGTTTACCCTGTTGGATGGTTTCCTGATGTTAAGGAAACAGGCGCAATAAAAGACTTATTAATTTCACTATATCAGTCTCCCCTGCATACCTCTGTGAGCGTCCGCCTACAGTGTCCCCCCCAAGCTACGCCGGGAGACCTCGCTGTGTCCTACGCCGTAGACCTCGCTGTGTCGCTACGCCGGGAGACCTTCGCAATCTGTCGCTACCCGGAGACCTCGCTGTGTCGCTACGCCGGAGACCTCGCTTGTCGCTACGCCGGAGACCCTCGCTATGTCCGCTCCCGGAGACCTCGCTGTTCGCTGACGCCAGGAGACCTCGCTGTGTCCTACGCCGGGAGACCTCGCTGTGTCGCTACGCCGGAGACCCTCGCAAGTGTCCGCTACGCCGGGAAGACCCTCGCTAAGTGTCGTTACGCTGGGACCCGCTAAGTGTCCGTACGCCGGAGACCTCGCTAAGTGTCGCTACGCCGGGAGACCTCGCTGTGTCGCTGCGCCGGGAGACCTCGCTAAGTGTCACTGCGCCGGGGGACCTCGCTGTGTCACTACGCAGGGAGACCTCGCTAAGTGTCGCGCGCCGGGAGACCTCACTGTGTCGCTACGCTGGAGACCTCGCTAAGTGTCGCTGCCGCCGGAGACCTCGTAGTGTCACTGCGCCGGGAGACCTCGCTAAGTGTCCTGCGCAGGAGACCTCGCTGTGTCGCTCGCCGGGAGCCTCGCTAAGTTGTCCTCGCCAGGAACCCTCGCTGTGTCGCATGCCGGGAGACCTCGCTGTGTGCGCTAGGCCGGGAGACCCTCGCTGTGTCGCTGACGCCGGGAGACTCGCTAAGTGTCGCTACGCAGGGACCTCTCAAGTGCCGCTACGCCGGGAGACCTCGCTAAGTGTCGCTACGCGGGAACCTCGCTGTGTCGCTACGCCGGGAGACTCGCTGTGTCGCTAACGCGGAGCCGGCCTCGTCTAAGTGTCGCTACGCCAGGAGATACCTCGCTAAGGGATGCCCCGCATACGCAGACCTCGCTAATGCCGCTAGCCGGAGACCTCGTCTGTGTGCGCTTACGCCGGAGACCTCGCTGGGTCTCGGAAGACCGTCGCTGTCGCTGTGCGCCGGACCTCGCTGTTCGCTGCCGGGAGCCCTCGCTGTTCGCAGCCCGGGACTCGCTGTGTCCTCGCCGGGAGACCTCCTGTGTCACTAACTCCGGGGACCTCGCTGGTGTCGCTGCGCGGGAGACCTCGCTGTGTCGCTGCGCCGGTAGACCTCGCGTTGCGCTACGCGGAGACCTCGCTGTGTCTCGCGCCGGGAGACCCTCGCTGTGTCCGCTCACGCCGGGAGACCTCGCTGTGTCGCTGCGCCGGGAGACACTCGCTAAGTGTCACTGCGCCAGAGACCTCGCTAAGTGTCGCTACGCGCAGAGACCTCGCTGTGTCGCTGCGCCGGGAGACCTCGCAAGTGTCGTCTGCGACGGGAGACCTCGCTAGTGTCGCTACGCGGGAGACCTAGCTGGTTTCGCTGCACGTCTGGACCTCGCTGTGTCACTGCGCCGGGGAGGACTCGCTGTGCGCTACGCGGAGACCTCGCTGTGTCGCTCGCGCCGGGAAGACTCGCTAGGTGTCGTACGCCGGAGACCCTCGCTAAGATTGTCGCTACGCCGGGAACCTCGCTGTTTCGCTGCGCCGGGAGACCTCGCTAAGTGTCACTACGCCGGGAGACCTCGCTGTGTCGCTACGCCGGGAGACCTCGCTGTGTCGCTACGCCGGGAGACTGTCGCTGATACTGTGTGACCGATCCCAGGAAGTATAGTGTCCTGAGCGCGCGGGGGACACACACACGCTTAATTATCTCCCAAACTGCCCCTCGGTGTGGGCAGGCAGCATGGGGGGTAAAGCTGTCACTCACTGCGGGAGCTTCCAAAGTCACGCCCCACAATGCCTTGCTGCTGTGGGTGCAAAGCACTGTGGGGAGCGACTTTGGAAGCTCCTGCTGTAGGTGACAGCGATACCCCCCACGCTGCCTGCACACACTGAGGGGCAGTTTGGGGGATTACGCAGTGCGCAGTCCCCACACGGGCTCAGGACCCCGCTATCCTGCCTGGGAACCGCAATTACATTGTTTTTGGGGATGAATCCCTTGGAGACGCCCCACGTTCCCCACTGTTGGGAATCTCGGTGTTACCCTGAGGTTGGGCAGATTGGGGGAGATCACAGACTGCTGTGTCTCCGTAAAATAACATATTTATATGTGATATACACCTATATGCCCCTGTATAGGACAGTCGCCAGCTTCTCATTAGGTAGCACTGCATTTACTTGGGCAGCTGTTTCCCAGCCTCGTAACTCTGTCACTAACAGGCGGTACTCTCTGCATCTACTCGTTACTGATTGTTATAGCAGCATCATATAAATCCCAGCCGGGTTCAGCGATTGGACGGAGTGGACGGAATTTTCCAGGTGCCCGCTGAACCCTGCCGCCTGTTGGCTCTGTTACTCTGTTACTCCACGCTCTCTGCCCCGCAGGCGGCGGGCTTTGATGCTGCACCTGATAAATGTCAAACCAACCTTTGCCCCACCAGTCACGTGTCCCAGGCACCAGCTGATTACACGTGGGGCGCGAGAGGAGAATCACATTTATTTCTGGTTTACAGTCTTAGCGAAGTGTATCTAGAGAGGTACACTGAAGAGTGCCTTTGTGGGCGCACCGCAGACCTTTATACCTGTGTCTAACAACCATCTTATTCATGCCAACCAACAACATTTAGAGATGCAGAAATATGCCTACGGAACCACCTGCTACCTACACCTACAGGGGGCCTATAGTAGAATATATAGACCCATTAGTGTCTATCTTTTAACACAGTGTATTTAGTAGAGAAATAATGTACTGTTTTTACTACATCCTCACTAAATGATAATTAAAATAAAAAGATTTACTTTACACCAATTTCCACCCCTGACCACTTTATTCTATAAAGGTCTGCGGTGCGCCTACAAAGGGACTCTTCAGTGTACCTCTCTAGATACACTTCGCTATATATTCATTGACCTACTCCCTAGGCAGCACGCCTCTACCACCAAGGGGTTAGAGCGAGGTTCCTCTCAATAGTCATCTGGTTTAACGTCTTCCCATCAGTTACGGATGTTCTAAGCCCGACCCAAAAATCACAACTCATCTCCCTTTCTGCGACCCGAAAATCTACCTGAAAACCCCCCAAACCTACTGATTGCTAAAGGATTTTATTGTTCATGGGTTGGCCGCTGTGTCCGAGAGACTCCTCTCCCAGAACCCTCTGCTTCCCTTGGCTTCTCCCTGCCAAGTGACTTCATCAGACTGTACTCAAAGCTTCATGTGACTCTTTCAGTGACAGGGTCTTTGAGCAGAATAGATTGGATAAATTCCCCCAAACTGTACTTCATTTAAAATAACACGGATATTTGGCAGGCGTTACCTGCAGTGGCGCTTCTGAAGGCATTTTCTGCTTTATTGATGCCCAATTCTAAGAAATGTGCAAGGTTTTATTATTATCATACAATGGGGTAAGATTTATCACCCCACGCTCCCCCCGGAGTGTAACGTTCTCCTTCCCGCCGCAGACAAAGTGCTTTCCCCCAGATCAATTCCTCCAGTTTAAGTAGAATATTCTGCGCATTTCAATCAACGGCAAATGGGCCATTTTATTAACATAGGATCAATTTGTGGGAGTGGAAGGACCCTTCGGGGGTTAATGTTTCTCAGCTGACATCTCATTTATTTTTATTTTTTACTGTTTTTTTTTTTCCCCTTCCTCTTTCCCAACCCGTTATACTAATTAAGAAGATGGAACTGCAGGAGAATGAATGATTCACCCCCAATTAAAATGAATCTGTCAGACAGCTACAGTAGTTATGTTTTGTGAACTGTGCGAGCAGAGAGCAGGAGCTGTTATCCAGAAATATCCGGGATTTTCCATGGTGTCAAATATAGTGGCACAGGGGGGCTCAATTCCAGTCCTCAAGCCCCCCCCCCCCCCCCCCCCCCCCCCCACTCCCCTCAACAGGTCAGGTTTTCAGGATATCCCTGCTTCAGCGCAGGTGGCTCAATCAGAGGCTCGGTCAAAGACTGAGCCACCTGTGCTGAAGCAGGGATTGATTGAGCCACCTGGGCTGAAGCAGGGCTTGATTGAGCCATCTGTGCTGAAGCAGGGATTGATTGAGACACCTGTGCTGAAGCAGGGACTGGTTGAGCCACCTGTGCTGAAGCAGAGATATCCTGCAAACCTGACCTGTTGGGTGGGGCTTGAGGACTGGCGTTGAACCCCCCTGAAGTAACTTTCTCCTTACATACACAATCCTTACCTTGTGCCCGGCGGGGGGTGTGCACGGGTTATGCAATATCTTTATGATCCCGCTCCCATGTGACACTCTGCCAGGTAAATATTGCATAACTTTAACTTTGTGTCAGAAGACAAGACAATGAAATACTGCGAGGTATGTAACAGAGATAAGGAGGGAGATAACAGGGCGGGGAGAGCGACGTGGGGTGGGGGAGAGCGGTGAGGAGGGGTAAGAGAGAGCAACGGGGGAGAGAGAGATGAGGAGGGGTGAGAGAACGACGGGGGGGGGGCAGAGAGAGAGAGCAGCGAGGAGGGGTGAGAGAGAGCAATGGGGGGAGAGAGCGACGAGGAGGGGTGAGAGAGCGACGAGGAGGGGTGAGAGAGCGACGCAGGGTGCATGTGAATATCAGTTATCAGCCATGCAGTAACCAGGAGGGTGCACTTACAGGGTGCTGTTCGCGGATCCTCTCATTGTGAATACTCTTTCCAGTGCATGGGCGGAGTAAGTATGGACAACGATGCTTTCTGCCTGGAGATAACTTATCAGGAGAGGAATTGCCACCAGAAGATGCTCTTTGGGAACCTGTGGTGAGAAAAAGCAATTTCAGCAATTTAACGGTATTTACAAATATGCGTGTTTAGGACATGCAGTTACCCCGGCAAATCTCAACAGGGCTTTTAAGAGGCAATATCAGTTTCAATCAAGCCTTCAGTCAGTGTGAGGCAGAGATTAAATTGGGGGCGAAGGCGACGCGACCGCGTGATGTCAGCCGTCGCCGTCCTACAGCGATTCCTGCAAAAACTAGAGATCGCGACTGGGGGGCGTGGGTGTGAGCGGCTCGCCCTCATTGGCTGAACCGCTCACGTGCCGTGATGTCACCCCTCGATCGCAGTAAATATTAAAATCTTCTGGCTTCCAGCGATCGCGACGGCTGATGTCACACGGTCGCGCCCAATATGGGCACCAGCGACGAACAACATGTACTTGCTACGGTGCTGTGCAACGTCGCAGTCACCGTAGCAAGTCCTATAAACTCGGCCTAACTCAGCAGCTACAATGTATCCGGATATTACCAAGGTAACATTATCTATTGTTACAGTTTGCAGATCAAACTGCTGGGAATATTGACAACTGAGCACAAACAGGAAAGTGTTACAAAGATCTTGCACTGCTGGGGAGGTGGCTAAAGCCTGCTATAGGAATCAGAGGATGCTCAGTATATTAAAACTCATTAATAATGGCATTAAGTTACATAAAAAAAATAATAAAAATAGTATTATCTAATACTACAGAAATGGTTTATATTAACACACACAAATAGGATATTGCTCCTTTAACGCATTGCAAAGCCTTCAAGCCTTGTGTTTTATACTTGAAACATATTTTTAACTAATTTAATGTCATCACATCCTGCGCAATCTAAAAAGGACACGTGACCATGTATTATCCCCTGGAAAAACATTCATAAATAAAACACGCCAGTCGTTTGCACTTTGTAACAGAGATATCCAAGTTATGTGAGAGTGAGATTCCGTACTTTTTAGGATTTGGAAGTGAACAGAGGGCAGAATAATATCACTTTGTAGAAATAATTCTAGAAACGTTAGGTATTTCTTACATTACGCCTCCCTATGCATCCCAAGAGTATTCACGGTAACTGGTACTTGGTATTTCAAGGAAGAAGAGAACAGAATTAACTACGAGGAATAAATCAGATTGTTTGTGGCTGTCAGTTCACGTTCAGCTGAGAAACTGCATATTTCCAACAACTACAGAAAATTACTCACCTGATTCCGGAAAAACATGACATATTTGATCCCGTCTGCTTTAAGCACAGGGTATTCATTAACTGAAGAAAAAACAAAACCACCAAATACAATATTACACCGTAAACGTGCTCAACCCTCTACATCAGTTGCAAGTGGCACAAGTAAAATAATAATAATAAAAAAAAATATATATATATATTTTTTTTAAAGGAGCTTCTTCCCTTCATTTTTATTTCTCAATTTTAACATGAACAGGAAGGAGGGGGTCCCTGAAACTGAGCAGCGTTCATATTGGCTTCGGTAAACCGCGAATTTCAGGGATATGTAGCAGAGAAGGTAGCGCCGGTGCTTCCACATAACACGGAAGATTTAAAACAGCCATTAGCTTTCCTTGGAAGGACAGCACCGATGCTACCTACAGGGGTATCTAAGGAACCAAGGGATCCACGGAGCAGGAATGGTAATGGATCCGGGGGGACTATATTTTATCACACTGGGTAGCATTAGCATTATGAAATATACAATAGCTTAGCTGTGGCGTGCATGGAAATTCACTCCGGCTTCCTATAAGTCAGGATAGAACAGGGGTGGGCAACTCCAGTCCTCAAGGGCCACCACCAGGTCAGGTTTTATGGACATCCCAGCTTCAGCACAGGTAGTTTCAATCAGTAGCTCAGTCTTCGATTGACCACCTGTGCTGAAGCAGGGATATCCTGAAAACCTGACCAGTTGGTGACGATTGAGGACGTGAGTTAACTACCCCTGGTATAGAGGGTCTTACGTAATAGAGTGAGATCCCTAATACAGCGAGCTTAACGTCATCTACATCCCAAAGTGTAAACAAAAAAGGATTATCAAAGTGTCGAAACCCACTGAGGCAACACAAAAGGCTGTGAAATGTCACTCAGTCCCCCATGTCAGGATTATTGCATAGGCATTATATGTAGATAATTAACTCCCTTTTTGATATAAAATTACTAATTTTGCTTAACTCCCCACTAGCCTTAAATTGATTGACAAATATTATATTTTTCATTTGTGGAGACCTAAAACAATTACACATTAAATGCTTTTTACCTTCCAGAACATCTCAAAAAAGGAAGCTTCTAAACGACGGATTCAGGCCGATTCTTTTATTATATACTCACCATTTGCAGACTTTAAATCCGGAAGAATGTGATTGACAAAGAATTCGGTTATGTTGACCAGTTCATTTGCTTGCGTTATCCCATGCTGTCAACCAAAAAACATTTAGAAAAATTGATGAAGAAGTCAAACTTTGCAAAGCAGGACACTGATCATGAACTGGGTTGGCATGAAAAGCAACACAATAGTTACAATTTCTCTATGGTGACACAGAGTCAAAGGGGAAACCTAGTGCAATCTAAAAATGTTCCTGGGGCCCTATGAAGACAGCACACTTCCCACACGTTTCCTGTCCCACTATTTTGCTCTGTGACCAAAAAGCCTTCTTTAAAAAGAGTCCTTTATTGTTCAATTGTAAAAAGGTTGTACGTTTAAAACCACAGAAAGGAAAATATGCTACTGAATTTAAATAGTAGCACAACCTAATATACAGATGCCTTGCGTGCTCTGTGTCTTACACCAGAGGTGTTAAACGCAGTCCTCAAGGGCTACCAAAAGGCCAGGGTTTCTAGATATCCCTGCTTCAGCACAGGTGCCTCAATCAGTAGCTCAAAGACTGAGCCACCTGTGCCGAAGCAGGGATATCCAGAAAACCTGACCTGTTGGTAGCCCTTGAGGACTGCGTTTGACACCCCTGAACTACACACCCATCTTCACACCTAGAAAGGGATTGCAACATTGCAACATGAGTATAAGGTGAAACTCAAAGCCTACCTTTTGTGTCTGAGCCTTCGATGCTAAAGAGGTTACAAGGTAAATTGCAGCATCTTTGTGCTTCCAGTTGATAGATGGGTTCTTGGCATACTCTTGAAGCATAGAGCTGACATAACCAGAGAAGATGCCGGTTACAGGCCCTTCGAAGAACTTGCACAAGCCCCGCACCAGATCACAAGCTGCCCGGCGCCTCGTGTCGATGTCTGGGACAAGACAAACATGAGCCAGCGTTCCCTATGGTTCTGCGTGGCAACTAGACAACCATTGTACAAGAATGACAGCTGCAATAAGAAAACACTAATACATGTAACAATATAAGAGCAGGTTACCAGATCCCTCCAAGTCTCTCCTTATGTATTCCTCAGAATTGTCTTCAAAGGCTTCTTCATCCGCAGCTGCGAGACAAAACCCGCAAACAGAATATGTATTGGGTGCTGGTAATACGCCGTCACAAGCCCCAGCAACCGTTTAAATACTTAGTGGATGCCTTTATTTTTCTCCCCTCCCCCCGCCAATATTAAAATCATGTCAAGTCAAAATAATGTACAGAAATATTGATGGACTGCTAGGAAAATCTTGAATAAACCCACTACTGATTTATCCAAGAACTGCATTTGACCATTCACATCTCTAACAATGGACAGCCGCCCTCAAAGTATTTCTTAAGACTATAGTGCAACTTGCTAAATATCAGCGTGTCTCAATCAGACTGAGCCGCCTGTGCTGAAGCAGGATATCCCCTACACCTGACCTGTTGGTGGCCCTTGAGGACTGAAGTTGGCCACCCCTGGTATAACTATATACTACCCAAGAATAACCATGTATGACAGAGACTACATAGTCTAAAAACCCGAGCGTTACCCACCAGTGTCATTAATGTGGTTTGCGTTGCTGTCCTAGGAAGTGAAAGCAGGGCTTGGGTTTCCTTACCTCTAAATTCCATATTGGGAACGATAACCTTCTCACAGATACTCGTCAGGGTGCTGGGGTCTTCAAAGAGGTGCTTGTAATGAGGCCGCTCACAAACGGATGCCAAGAACTGAATAGCATTGCTTACCAGCTGTAGAACAAGCAAGAAAATAGCACGTTTCATTAATAATTACTGGCGCTGGGCGGGTCTTGTAAAGCATACTAAAAAGCCAGATTACAGTAATCACACTTCCGCCCCCTTACCAGATCGTACTTGACTTCTTGACCTGTCGTAACCAATAGATTCCAGATCGCGGTGACAAAACGGGGTAAATAAGGCTGGAATTCTTCATCGTATTTTTGAGCGTATAGAGCAGCATTATCACAGATTTGAGATTTCAGCAGCTCCAACAACCCCGCTTCCTCTTCATCCTTTAACGCAGAGGAGTTTGTAATAAACAAATATATACACACACTAAAGGGGTGTATGTACACAGAAACAGTGTACCAAATAAGTAGACATGGGAAGGATGTTGATCCAGGGAGTAATCTGATTGCCAATATTTGGAGTCAGGAAGGAATTTATTTTTCCCCTTATGAGATATCATTGGATAATGTGTCACTGGGGTTTTTTGTTTGACTTCCTCTGGATCAATATACTGTAAGTACAAATATAGGATAAAGTATCTGTCGTCTAAGTTTAGCATAGGTTGAACTTGATGGGCGCATGTCTTTTTTCAACCTCATCTGCGTTGTAACGGTGTAACATTAAATTCCCCACTCTCTGACGGGGGAAGAATGATTCGCACTTACATCGGTTTGTAACAGTTTGTTATCCAATGTTAAAAGGCTGTGAAAATTTGTCATCCACGTTTCCATGTTATCCTCAAAAAATTCAGGAAGATCCTGCAATAAAGAATCAAATGTATGCGTATTGTTATTTATATAGCACCCAGTGTGTACGCAGCACTTTACAAGAGACAATACAGGACAGGGAATTATAATACAATAAGTGCAACCAAGTCAGACATTAGGAAAGGAAATCCCTGCCCCGGAGAGCTTACAATCTAAGTGGTATGATGGGAGAGTTACAGAGACAGCAGGTGAGGGAATAAGTGCAGTAGATGGCAGTGCTTGGCCACAATGGGTGGTAGGGGTGACTGTGGGGCAGTAGCCATGAGTCTGGGCTATTAACACGCTTCATTTATGAGGTGAGTTTTAAGGTTTGTCTTGAAGGTGGGGAGAGAACGTGCTTGGCATATACTGAGTGTGAGGGAGTTACACAGGTAAGGGGCAGTGAGGGAGAGAACGTGCTTGGCATATACTGAGTGTGAGGGAGTTACACAGGTAAGGGGCAGTGAGGGAGAGAAGGTGCTCGGCGTATACTGAGTGTGAGGGAGTCCCACAGGTAAGGGGCAGTGAGGGAGAGAAGGTGCTCGGTGTATACTAAGTGTGAGTGAGTCCCACAGGTAAGGGGCAGTGAGGGAGAGAAGGTGCTTGGCGTATACTGAGTGTGAGGGAGTTACACAGGTAAGGGGCAGTGAGGGAGAGAAGGTGCCCGGCGTACACTCAGTGTGAGGGAGTCCCACAGGTAAGGGGCAGTGAGGGAGAGAAGGTGCTTGGCGTATACTGAGTGTGAGGGTATCCCACAGGTAAGGGGCAGTGAGGGAGAGAAGGTGCTTGGCGTATACTGAGTGTGAGGGAGTTACACAGGTAAGGAGCAGTGAGGGAAAGGGGTTTAAGGCGAGAGAGCAGTAGAGGTGAAATGAGAGGAGACAGTTATGAGTAGAGCGCGGGAGACGAGCACGGGCATAACTAGAGATCAGAGCTGATATGTAGGGAGGAGCAGATGAGGGGAGAGCCTATAAGGTAAGTGATCTGACCTGTATTTATCCACAGCCTTATTCTTCAACAAAAAGCAGCTGATAAAGTCTCACAATATCGTAAAACAGATTAAACAATGCAAGCAACTGAAGAACTGCAACTGCATGCTCCATTTTATATTAAAATACCTTCAATTATCTGTAGAGGCACAGGAAGAAGAAATCAAAGTGGGCTGCTAAAATAAAGCAGGTAAAAATGTTTCACCAATGTGTTTTCTGTAGAAGGTAAAAAAAACAATTACCTGGAAATTTAAACTGTGGAAGAGTTTTGCAATCAGAATTAAGGAAGAGAAGAGGACTTTTAAAGCACTGACATCATTTGCGTGAGTATTGCAAAGCTCGATGGTTGCCTAGAAGAGACGGAAAAAAACATAGTACAACACATGGCAAAAATATATTTAAAAAGAAGCTATTAAACTATTAAAGGCATTAATTTGCTGACAAATCTATCCTGTACACACAATACACAGAACTCATAGATCTTACCTTAAAAAGGTTGGTCAGTGGTGCAGCAAAAGTATCCAATACGAGCTTAATCTCCGTCCACAACTCATTGGACTTAAACTCGTGTCGATACCTAGTACAAGGAAACTACGGGTTAGTACGGATCCCACAAAAAATAATATCACCTGTGAGCACATTCACACGTCTCAGACAGGTCCACATCCAGGACCCCATTATCTCTCAGCATACAAGGCTTCCACTGCAGCCGGGGATTCTGGGTAATGGCATGCAAATGAGCAGTGCCACCATTTGCTTCAAATCCATTTTAATATGGACCCCTATAAGCTTCTGCCTGCCGCATTACACAGCTTTTCAGCACAGCCTGGGTTTGAGAAGTGCAGAGCCAGTAACCTGCTCACAGACAGTTTTTTCGACCTTTTGGGTCTCGGTGTGAGGCTGGTTATACTGGCTTTGCAACGTGCACCTGGGATAGGTTTCCACCACACATCATACAAGTTAAAAAGGTACTGATCCAACAATCCAGACACGTAACCCGTATATATATTGAGGCTGTTTTCAAATGACATACATATGTAAATAATATATAGAATTATTTATACAAGACTGGAGCACGTGCCGGGTGGAATTGTGGAGAGAAAGTAAATCACTTATTTAATCAGTTTTATGATAAAAGAGCAATATCCAGAGGAAAAAAAAACCATCTACCGTACTGGCCCGAATATAGTCCGGCCTCGCACATAATACGACCCTAAAGTTTTGAAGGTGTTATACATGAAAAATATAAAGTGTTAGGCTGCGCATACAATACGAGGACAGGTTTCGGAAGGACATTTTTAGGAAAAAAATATAGCACTATATTCGGGCCAATACGGTATTTTGTTCCGTTAACGTTTATTAAATCAGGAAGCAGTTGATAAAAAAATATGTATATTTTATTTATATTTAATTCCTACAGAGCGGATTTCCTTTCGGCCAGGATTAATGTACGGCTAACACACAAGCAGTTCTTGATCATTGCTGTTCATTTCTTAGATCAAGACAATATTACAAATCCGCTGAATGCTAATGGAAAAGTGCTCTTTCCCTCTAATGAAGGACAGCAATGCTCTGCTTGCAGTCCCTATCCCAATACCTCTTGAATAATGAATGAGCCGTGCGAAGGACCCCATTGATAACGTGAAAGTCTCCGCTCTGAAAACGGGTCACCATTTCCGTTAGCAGATCCGGCCACTTCAGAGGGAAATCCTCCCTTCCGATGATGCTGATCGCATCGCTCAACTGGAAGAGGAACAAAAAGGGGCGAGTAAAAAAACAAGCTTCGTTGTACATGACACAAACCTAGTGACTCGCACCCTCTCACACACACCCACAAACCTAGTGACACACACAGCCACAAACCTAGTGACACACACACCCACACACCCACAAACCTAGTGACTCGCACCCTCTCACACACACCCACAAACCTAGTGACACACACACCCACAAACCTAGTGACACATACCCTCACACACCCACAAACCTAGTGACTCGCACCCTCTCACACACACCCACAAACCTAGTGACACACACACCCACAAACCTAGTGACACACACACCCACAAACCTATGGACCACACACCCTTCACACCAACCTCAAAACCTAGTGACACACCCTCTCACACACCCACAAACCTAGTGACACACCCTCTCACACACCCACAAACCTAGTGACACACCCTCTCACACACCCACAAACCTAGTGACTCGCACCCTCTCACACACACCCACAAACCTAGTGACACACCCTCTCACACACCCACAAACCTAGTGACTCGCACCCTCTCACACACACCCACAAACCTAGTGACTCAAATCCTCTCACAAACCCACAAACCTAGTGACACACACCCACAAACCTAGTGACACACACCCTCACACACCCACAAACCTAGTGACACACAGCCTCTCACCTCTCCCCCCCCCCCCACGTAATAAGATATTCCTGCAGGTAAATGATGGAGTCCAACTCTTATACAATAAACGTTTGAAGCCTGCATAAGTCACAGGAGAATTTTGGTTTGAACGTTACCTGCTTCTGAATTTGCTCAGGACTGCTAAGCATCAAGTTTACAATGTTGGCTTTAATTGCTATCCTGTCAGATTCGCAAATTTTATTTGGTTCGTCCTCAATCTAAAGAAAGTTAAAAACAAAAACACATTGGCAAGTATTTTCTTAGCAGTCTATATATAACATGGTCATGCAACAACTTGCCATCAATAGTTAGCATATAGCAATTAATTAGAAAATAATTTGGGCAAAGTATACATAAAGCAGCTGGCACAGCCAGCAATTAAAATAAACTTCTTTCTAAACTGTAACACGATTCTTATGATGCACGCAAGTCACATATGCCAACCTTAAGAACAGCTGTGCGAGAGCCAGTATTAATGTCACAAGCTCCCAGTGACATACGCCTGTAACACAACCTTTAACTGCTATACTATCAGTATCATTTGCTCGTACACAGATTCAATATACATTCAAGTAAAAAGATTTATTTTTTGTATCATATATATTCCTAAAGTGTAACACAAAAGACAAAAAGGCCCAGTGCTACACCCAACTCGACATATTATATAGTTAAATGCTTATCTATTTTATCTTCTCACAAGCAAGGGTCACGTAATACAATTCTTTGGGTAAGGTATCTCAAGCCTACAAGCCCTTCACGGTCCGGCCTCTCTGCTCCAAACACTGCTGTACTGTACCTGCAACTACATAATACTGTATGTCATGATGGATGTAGCACTGGGCCTTTTTGGCTTGTTTTATACATGAGGGTCACAACCCCAGTAGCCCTCTTTTTTACACAAATATATATGATTTGGTGGATTTGGGTTTTGAGCTTACAGGGGCTGTGTGTATACCCTATATGTTCCCCTTTGGTCTACAGAAGCCATGCCCATAAGACACGTCTGTTTATCCGTTTCTTTGTACAATACTTCTCACGCCATCATTAGGAGAAAAAGAAAAGGATTCTGTAGAATTCTTGCCATAAAAGCAGATTAGATAAAGATGGCAAAAACCCTTTAAAACAAATGCCCATACTACGAAAGCAATGAAAATGTTTACATAAAGAAAATACATAGCCTTATTGTTGCTAACTTTTATAGTGCCAGGGTATGGTGGCACCAAAGCACTCCCAGCACACCGCGGTGATCACATGACAGGAGCACACGCCAGACACAGAAGTGGAGGAGTATGATCTGTCTGTGCAGCTCTATCAGCGTGCCAGGGCCCATACCAGGCATGTCATAAGGAAACGCTAAAAGGTTCAAGCCAGTAAGCGCTTAACCGCAAAACGCCAAGATCTTGCTCCCAAGCTTTCCCCCCCTTAAAATCGGTAGCGTCTATGGTTACCATGGTAACCCCAAACTGCACTGCACTCTGGGGAGCTCAATGCAGTCAACTGCTCGGATCCCCTGAAAGGGCAAGAGATCTTTTACAGTAAATATAAAAGAAATATGCAATACAATGGAAATACAGGCAGACTGCTGCTAGGGCTCAAATCCCCTACTGTACAATGAACCTTTTAAACACGCCGCTACCATTACTTCCCTGTGTTACTAGAAGGCACTGATACAACCAAATGTCTAGAAATGATACACATTATAAGTGCTATATACCATACTCAGCTGGACTTCAATAACATTGTATCACAGGGGTGGGCAAGACCTCCCCAACAGGTCAGGTTTTCAGGATAACCCTGCTTCAACATTATGACTGAGCCTCTCCTGTGCTGCAGCAGGGATATCCTGATAGCCTGACCTGTTTGTCGCCCACCCCTGTTTTAGCATATAGTAGTATATAAAACTGGAACAATTAAAAATGTATTTTTTACAACAGTTTAATTTCCCAAATACTCACAATTCTCCAGTTTCTTTTAATGTAGTTTTTGAACGTTACAGAGGAACATACTTTGATGACATTATCTTGTGATTTCTCAAGAAGCGTTAAAAGTAACAGAGGGTAATTCTGATTTCCTTCAACGGATTCAAGAAACTTTTCAGCTGAAAAACAAACATTGCAATCACATCTAAAAACAATAGGGCAAAAATACTGAAGCACAGAACATTTTATACGGACAAGTTATAGTAATTAAACACACATTGCAGTACCAGCTAAGCATAGCATTAAATGAAGTTAGGGTATAATTAATATTGATATATTTTATGGTAACTGTTTTATCCTGCTTCACACTCGTTGGTAAGTGGCTTTAAACACACAGAAAAATGACATTAATCTTTATTATACTAAATCTTTAATTACTCTGGCAATGTGGGATATTTGCAGAGATTATTTTGCACTTGTGCTTCTGGATTTGTATGTGCTAGTATATACACTGATCAATTATCAAGCCAGTCATTGATCTTCAGGCTGATGTAACTAGCTGAAGTTTCAACTAACAGAGGACACCCAGTGGAGAAATAGGTACACCTGATTTTAATAGGTAGAGGACATGATAAATAGGTACAGTGCCTGCTAAGTAGGTACAGTTGGACAACGTGCATATACTTCAACAGCAATACAGAATATGCCCTAAACCAGGGGTCAGCAACCTGCGGCTACGGAGCCACACGCTACGGCTGCTAGGGGTCAGCAACCTGCGGCTACGGGGCCACACGCTACGGCTGCTAGGGGTCAGCAACCTGCGGCTACGGTGGCCACACGCTACGGCTGCTAGGGGTCAGCAACCTGCGGCTACGGGGCCACACGCAGCACTTTCCGTTGCTACTTGCGGCTCTCTGGCGGTTGCTGCGGGGGAGCCCGGCCTGCACGTGTCGGGCCTCTTGTTGCCGTCTGGGCCCGACGTCTCCCCAGCTGCATCTCTCCTGTACTGTCCTACGCCCTCAGTCAAAGACTAGGCCTCTGATTGAGCCACCTGTGCTGAAGCAGGGATATCCTGAAAACCTGACCTGTAGTGTCGCCGTTGAAGACTAGTGTTTAAGGTTCAGGGCACATACTATATTGCTGTTGAAGTATATGCAGAATTGATAATGTAATCAAGACTGGATTCAAGATGGAATATCTAGTGTAAGGCATCCACAGACAGGTAGAAACAGATAAGGAATAGAAAAATAACATTTGCAAAGCAATAAGCTGCCGGCACCTCTGGCAATGAGAGTTAAAGGTTACCTGGGCGTCTTATGGCTGGATCAGGGTCAAGTGTTTTCTTCAAGTATTCCGTTAAGGTCTGTAAATTGGAGTCACTGAGCTCCATCGTGACAAGATCTGAAACGCACACACATCACAATAAAAATAGATTCCAGTGTTTCTCAGCCTTCTCCCCACACAGCGCCCCCCTATTGAGATGATCTAATTGCTGGGGTCCCCAGCATTTTATCAAGTGTCAAACGTTTTAAGTTCCACTAAAACTGGGTAGAAAATGAACCTAAGTATCTAAATTACCATAATGGGGAAGGGCAGGGTTACAGACCTGTCCGAGATGTGAATGTGCTCACACGTGGGATTATTATTGGCTGTACGGTGGAGGTTTATGACCCTTTTTTCCCCACCATAACTTATAGAATGTGAGGTTGAAACCTATCCCAGCTTCACATTGCATAGCCAGTATATCCAGTCTCACACTGAAGAGACCCAAAGGGTAAAAACAGATGTCTGAGTAGGGTTACAGGCTCTGCACTTCTGTAACCCAGGCTGTGCTGAAACGCTGTATAACACTGCCTGCCCATATGGTGGTTCTGCCACTGCCTATTAGCATATCTCCCTGGTAACTCAGGTGTGCTACTTTTTGTGGGCTGGCAACCAGGATGTGGACTGCTTTTAAAGGAAGGCACGGGGAGTGTCCACGAGTAGGATTAGCTACAGGTGTGCACATCAGAGCTTCAAAGTAGGGTGAGGCAGTGGAGCTACGCTGCAACTGGTTCAACTCGCACTGCTAGAGCCGCTGCCAGGAATAGTAGAGGTTGTGGGTTCTGATCCTGTTGGGCCTGACAGTACCCTCTTGTTCACAAGATGCCTTAGGACCTGGCTTGTCAGGATAAACCTTGTGCAAATCTATTAGGTGCGGGGTCCAAGTCATTTAAATATACCTTGCATATACTATTAGCATATTTCCAGGTGTGCACAGGCGCTCATCACAAGTTATTTCATGATATGTTTGAGGGGATAGATATAGATACAGCACGTGGGACGCGACTAAAACACGTGCTTCGCCTCTGCAGCAAAATCCATATCTCAGCCTGGAGTTGAAGGTAACACATGGGTTTATTTCATATAGAAAGGAGTTGGCGGATTTTATTACACTGGCAAACAGTCCCGGCCGGCGAATGTCCATTATTTATTTTAGACTGAAAGGAACTTGCAAATCTGAGGCCCATTCACATTTCTGTACGAGATTAGCCCATCTCTACTTACGTTTATGAGCAGTGAATTATGACAACCCTAAATGTAAGTATACATCTGTAAATGCAATCGTAACATTCAGTTTCTGTTATTTTAAACATATTGCAAAATCTCATCAGAAATAAATTCATGAAACTTTGCAGCATTCGGCTTGATACACTAAAAGCGCAATTCCCCACAGGGCACCCTTAAGGTTAGTCTGAGACACCCCTGCGAGACGGCCGCCTTGGTGAGAAGCATGCGTTAGGCAGAAGAAATGGGATGGCATTTGCTAAGAGTCCGGGTGGGATTTAGCTCCTGTTTATGGGATATCTGCAAATGTTTCACGGAGGGTTTTTTGTTTGCCTTCCTCGGGATAAATATGAATATAGGATGGGTCTCTCACCTAATAAGGATTTGACAACGATTGAACTCGATGGACATATGTCTTTCAGCCTAATATTACAACACAATTATGTTGCATTTGCAGCAGCCTACCAAACATAGCATGGTCAGGCCAATCACCTTCTAGACCAGGGTGCCCAACGGCAGCCCACAAGAGCCACAACAGGCCAGGTATTAATGATAACCCTGCTTCAGCACGAGTAGCTCAGTCAGAGACTGAGCCACTTATGGAGTCCCCTGTGCTGAAGCCCCCTGTGCTCAAGCAGGGATATCCTTAAAACCTGACCTGTTGATGGCCGCCCCTGCACTAGACAATGTATTCATACTTTTGCTTTCCAATTCATTGTTACAAATCATATTAAGTATATACTGCCCACTGAGATAGATTCATATAGCAGACATTGAGAACTGACACTTTGTTTTTGGGCTCCATGACTTCTACAAAAGGACTGGCGTTAGTTTAGTTTACCTTGGGCATGTTAAAGGTATGATTTCTTGAAGTGTGCCAAGTGTCCGAAACCTTAATCCTTACTGGCCGGGCCCTAAACAATTCAGTGCCGGAGCAGCCGTGCATTTCAAGCACACAAAAGAGGAGATTCAAGTTACAGCCGTTTTTAGGAATGTTCCAAAAACCGCTCAGTAGCAAAAAACAAAAACAAACCAAAAAAACAATGTTCTTGCTGACAATAACATTTTAATACACAGGGGGCTTCGACAGCACTTTCACTTTAAAAGATAACAACATTTGTTCAAGATTGCATTGATAAATAGTTTAATTTTTTTATGCTTTTCTGCCATTTCAGAAGAACTGTTCCTTCAAATATTCTAAGCTCTAACCGGCCTTCACCACTAATTTGGTTGAAGTCCTGATTTATTGTCATTCATTAAAAAAATAACAAAATGGGGAAAATACTTACTGGAATTTGGCAGCAGGAAATTAGCAAATAAATGATGTAAACCTATAGGAAACAAAAGATGTAAGCAAGATAAAAGCACAGAGGTCCCAAAAACGACACGACGCCTCAGAAAATGAACATACACACTCACTAACTCTAGATGGCTTTCCTAATAAATGTAACCATGCTAAAAAGCTTTCATTTGGGATGTGATGGGGCGGGGGGGGGGGGGGGGGGGGGGAACTAATCACAAATTGCCCTTCTTGGGGTACTCAAGGGGGACGCGTTTGTACACTAGATGCCTGAAGAAGGGACCTTTGCAGTCCTGAGAGCTTGCACTCTAACCACAAGTTGGCTACTAAAAAGGTGTCACTTCTACCGTAGTTATCTTTGTGTTTTCGTCAGTGTTGTTTGGCCTGACTTCATCAGAGAGCCAATATAAAAAGGGGGGGGGGGGGGGTTTTGGCTGTGCAAACTTTAGTTGGATACTTTGTAGGCCGAGATACCTCTTAATGGTATTTTCATCTAATCATGCTAATGGCAACGGTTTGGCGACTGCTTTTGCATACACAAAACAGTATTGTGGTGATAAAAGTTAGTTATTAAAAATGAACATCTTAAACATTTAAGGAAAATAAAAAAATATTTTTTTTTTTCAAAAAAAGGTGTCATCTTCAACCATTTGCAATCAGGAAAATAAGGAAAGAACATGTTAACACAAAACCTATTCCTATATCCACTCAGGTATAGAGAAGTTATCCTTTGTTTAAAGGCAAAAAACACGTTTGAAACTGCACAAATGCAGCATATTGCTCTGCAACACCTCTTCCACAAGACTGCTCTTTCATACTGAAATATATTTACCTTATATATATATACACACACATATATATATATTAAACATAGGCTATATTTAAGAATTCATCTTCCAAATAAATCAATTCCCCCCATACCATAACTAAGAGGAATCTGAAACACACAGAACACAACATAAAATGCCTTTACTCACATCTCTCCCTGGCCAAGGAAACCAGCTTGCCCCCTCAACCAAACTACACAGGTTTAGAAAAAAAAAGTGCCAGTGACAATCCAAACGGAAGCAAGCTGTTGCCACAGTCACCAATCAGGACATTTCATGGGTGGTGCCAGACAGATGCTGCATAGTTAGGTTGATTCTCTCTGCCATGCCTCCCCCTTCACTTTAAATAGCGCAAGGCCTGAGATCATCATGTCTTCCCCACAGTGCAATGTCCCATGCTGACTGCAGGGGATTTAACCCGTGCAATGGTTCAGAGAGAGTCCATGCATGGGGCAGAGGAAGATTGCGATGTAGACGTTACTTTTAGCATGATATGCAACGCATACAAAAGGCAATTTGTGGATTTTAACATGTTCGGTACCACGGGTGTGCACTGCAGGATTCTTGGCACTAAGAAAGGGGTTAGTGCATTTGGCAGCTAAAAGATGAAGCCAATAATTACAAGAAACACACTGATGATAAAGCTGCCATTTATGCAATGCCCTTCTTGATATCTCATTAGATATTAGCACCTGCCTCTTTATCTTGGAAACGCCGGCATACAGAGGGAGGGAAGGTGTATAGGCCCTGCCCACAATACACACACATATTGATCAAGACTCCAGAGGGTAGCAGAAACAAACGTTGGGCCAATAAAATACTTTTTTTTGCATATTTATGTTACACATGTATACTCAATTCTCTACCCACAGAATATCATTATCTTGGCAAGCAAACAAATACTAATAGGCCAAGAAGTGAACATAAAACCACATACTAGATAGTTTATAAACCATATCCAGATATTCTGTACAATTAGTAATACGAGTTCCTAGCTATTTTATTCTGGGACACTTTGTGTAACATGTCCCCGTGCTGTTTGTCTGTGACATGTCACTGTACAAGAACATAACAGGTCACTTTACTTTTTAATAACATATGCAAATAAACTTCTGTGGGTGAACGGCATCTTTCCAACAGACCTCTTCATTTGACGTGCAGGTCAATGCCTAATGTCATTCAGATTTATTCCCCCTATTTCTGCAGAACCCCAACATATTCGGTTATAAGAATGTAAGAAATATGGGGCGGAAATTCCATTTATCTGACATACAAACTAACTCCTCTCTCCGGACACTCATCATATAATAAACTAATAGGGCCAGTATATAAATGGGAATGATCAATAATGCAATAGATACAATGTCTGTGAAGTGGTGATAACAGACACTGAGGGGTACATTGTATATAATCAGAAGTGGCCATTTGGGTTAATTTCAGCCAAAAGTCCCAAGTGACTTCAAATGGACATTTTCGTCTCAAAACTGCCGCTTTGGAGTATACAGAATTTACTGCATAGGGCAGGAGTGGCCAACTCCAGTTCTAAAAGGCCACCAATAGGTCAGGTTTTCAGGATATCCCTGCTTCAGCACAGGTCGCTGTCAGTGCAGTTGATGTTAATCTTTACCTGTATAAGTGGCCGTTTTCACCTGAAAGTCAATAGGGATTTTAGGGCAAAACAGGCCTAATAGATGTTACTCTTAGTGTAGATAATCACGGTGAGTTAATGACACTAAATAAACTATGCTAAGCAATACATGTAAAATGCTATGGCAGCAGGTAGCTATAACTTGCACAAGCTAATAATATGAGGCGATTATAGCCTATGCCAAGGGTGCTGGCCATAAGTGTATATAACTTATGCAGAAGAACACAAGAGAGACGTATACAAACAGAAGTGAAAAAATGATGTCAATGTGTGTGTCATTTGTAAGTGTTAATAACATAACAGAATGTCAATAGCGAGCGAACAGAACCAGGACAGGCTAACAGGACAAAATAACAAAATACAAATACAGGACATAATAACAGGATATAGTATTTGCACAATAACTTGTGTTTGCTGACAATAAAACCATTTGGTGTAAGAAGATATATTATAAACAAACACGATGATGTCAGTGTATAAACACAAGGTGGCATTATGATATTAATGTGCAAGGGATGTTAAAGAACTACAAGATGATGGTAGTTTGCGCAAATAACGTGTAAAGGAGTGATAACATGATTTAACATATTAAGGTAGTTTGTATGATTGTACATGCCATGTAAGGCTGCGTCCATAGACAAAGCAGCCGTGCAGAGGCTGAGGGAAAGCGGGTGCTTCCCCTGGCCTTAGTACGTGCGCCGTCCGAGGGCGTGTCTATGGGCGGGCAAGTGACATCACGGAGCTGGTTCGCCCTCATTGGGCAAACCGCTCACATGATCGCCCGAGAAATCAGTTTTGACTGATTTCACGCGCATCGCGTGCCCCCTCCCGCTTCCACTCACATGCTGTTGAGATGCGATCACTGCCTTTAGGCAGTCTGATCGCACAGCGTACGGACGCGTCCGCGCGGCCTGCCCCTCTATGGACGCAGCCTAAGGGGTTATCATTAGATAATCCAATATGATGACAAAGTATGTAGACGACCTACAAAAGGGATGACAATATGACTTTGAGCTGGTGTATATATAGTACATTTTGTGAAAAGGTGTACAATAAAATCTAACATAATATATTTGCTGCTGATGTATATGCAAACTGTAACAGGCGATAGATAATACAGAGATAGCTGAATACGCTGGTAGTAGATGTATATAACCTGTATAAAGGAGTAACACGAATGATAGGACATTATATGTTTGTAGTTAATGAGGTCCCTGCTCCGAGGAGCTTGCATACCTATCCGTCCTATTGTTTCAGTTTGTATTAACGTACATGTATTCCGTTATACACCGATACTGCCCCATCTGTGTAATGGAATATATTTTGGCGCCATACAAATATATACAATATAAGAGAAATGCTGCACACCTCAAAAAGAAAAATAGTGATACAGTTACCGGTGCTCCAGTGTTTGCACGAAAGCCTGCGATCAGTCCTGAACAGATGAACAAAGGAACATAGGGCACAACGGGTTTAGCAAATCAAACTCGTGTGGTTTTGGCTCAATAAATGAGTTTGATTTGCTAAACCCGTTGTGCTCTATGTTCCTTTGTTCAGCCATACAATATATGAAATAAAACATCTATGAGCGTATAGGGTGGGAATTTACCATTGTATGGCAGCACCAACTCTAAATCCAGCCAGTGTGAGGGAGAATAACGTGGTCATAAAACATATGCTGGTAAGCGCTGCGGGCAGCCTGCTTTGCAAGGGGTAATGTAATAATACAACCTAACAACAAGAAGCTGGGTAAGAGTCTGCATGAGAGCTGAGCATTACACTGATTGTGCCTTGTTACACGATACGCCCACCTCCTGTTACACAAGGCGCACACACAGACTGTTACCCACCTGCTTATTCTTATATTATATCACGTGGTCTCAAAAAAGGACACATTCTCCGGCACATCAACAGCAACCATAAAAAAGAAAGCAGGCCGCCTCGTGCAGCACCCCAATAGGGCTCCCAGAGGAAAAAGGAAAACAACGTATCCATATAACCAATGGGAGCAACGTAACCCGTTCTCACAGAGACTCTGTAACCCAACTGCTGCACATGTTATACTGTCACATAATCGCCTGTAAAATGACTGCAACCCGGCTGCTTTCATATGTTATTACTACATGATCTCCCTCACATATGTGCAAAGCAATCAGGTTACATACAATGTTATAGAATTGGACATATCTAGTTACCCTGACCTATAAACCTCCTCCCTATCCCTTACGGCCAATGCTTCTCTACCATATTAGGATGCACAGACTGCTGGTTAGGCTGGCATATTAGGGGTAAAGCAGCATTTTAGGATTAAGGTCCCGATTAGGGTGACATATTAGGCTTATGGTAAAGGGTTAGGTGGCATTAGGGTGATGCTGGCATACTAGGGTGAGGTTTAACGTAAGGGATAGGCTGCCATATCAGGGTGAGGGTAAAGGTTAGGCTGGCATATTAGGGTGAGGGTTAAGGTAAGGGCTAGGATGGCATATTAGGGTGAGGGTTAAGGTAAGGGCTAGGGGAAAAATGGTATATATGGGGTGTTGGTGGGGTTAAGGTAAGGGCTAGGATGGCATATTAGGGTGAGGGTTAAGGTAAGGGCTAGGCTGGCATATTAGGGTGAGGGTTAAGGTAAGGGCTAGGCTGGCATATTAGGGTGAGGGTTAAGGTAAGGGCTAGGCTGGCATGTTAGGGTGAGGGTTAAGGTAAGGGCTAGGCTGGCATATTAGGGTGAGGGTTAAGGTACGGGCTAGGCTGGCATATCAGGGTGAGGGTTAAGGTAAGGGCTAAGATGGCATATAGGGTGAGGGTTAAGGTAAGGGCTAGGTGCATATTAGGTGAGGTTAAGGTAGGGCTAGGCTGGCATATTAGGGTGAGGGTTAAGGGGAAGGCTAGGCTGGCATATTAGGGTGAGGGTTAAGGTAAGGGCTAGGCTGGCATATTAGGGTGAGGGTTAAGGTAAGGGCTAAGATGGCATATTAGGGTGAGGGTTAAGGTAAGGGCTAAGATGGCATATTAGGGTGAGGGTTAAGGTAAGGGCTAGGTGCATAGTAGGTGAGGGTTAAGGTAAGGGCTAGGCTGGCATATTAGGGTGAGGGCTGAGGGTTAAGGGTAAGGGCTAGCGCTGGATATTAGGGTGGGGTCAAGGTAAGGGTAAGATGGCTATTAGGGTGAGTGTAAGAAGGGCAGGCTGCATAGGTGAGGGTTAAGGTAAGGGCTAAGATGGCATATTAGGGTGAGGGTCAAGGTAAGGGCTAGGCTGGCATATTAGGGTGAGGGTTAAGGTAAGGGCTAGGCTGGCATATTAGGGTGAGGGTTAAGGTAAGGGATAGGCTGGCTACACCCCCCAGGACTTCCCGCCCTCACCGTGTGGACCCCGGATACGCACCTTCCCGCGGTGGCACGCGCAGCCTCCTCACATTCAAACTCAGGCAAAATGGCGCGCTGAGCACACTACGCATGCGCGGGTGGGAGACGTCGCAGTGACAGGCCGTGGGGGGAGGACGCCTCACACTGAGGGATTGCCACGCCCACCAAGGGCTGTCACTCCGGCGTCCCCGCCCACCCCGTAACTGTCACTTCGGCGGCCCAGCCCACCCCATACCTGTCACTCCGGCGGCCCCGCCCACCCCGTATCTGTCACTCCGGCTGCCCCGCCCACCCGGAAACTGTCACTCAGGCGGCCCCGTCCACCCGGAAACTGTCGCTCCGGCGGCCCCGCACACCCGGAAACTGTCGTTCCGCCGGCCCCGCACACCCGAAAATTGTCGCTCCGGCGGCCCCGCACACCCGGGGCTGTAAATCCGGCGGCCCCCCCCACCCTAAAATTTGCCAATCCGGCGGCCCCGCCCACCTGTTTACTAGTGAGCGCAGCTCCAGGCCTCATCCCACCGCCCAACAGGTCAGGTTTCTCTGAATATCCCTGCTTCAGCACAGCAGGCTCAGTCAGTCCCTGCTTCACACATACCCATCTGTTTGTTTGTAGTCCCTGCTTCAGCACAGCTGTCTCAATCAGTAGGGTAACCAGATTTAACTGCTTATTATAAAACACGTCAAGGCCTTAAACATACATATAATGGGATTTGTATAATACCTCCCCACCTCTGCTGTATTACCCCCTCACCCCCCCTGCTGTATTACCCCTCACCCCCCCCCCCCATCACTCTCCCCCCACCCACCCAACCCTTCACCCCTATCCCCACCCGCTCTCTTCCCTCCCACCCAACCCCCTTAATCCCTCCCCCACTACTCTTCCCCCCCCCAACCTCATCACTCTACCTCTACCACCACCCCCACCCAGTATCTCTGACTCCTTTCTACAACCTCCCACCCACCACCTCCTTGTGTCTCTCTCCACCTCCTTCCTAATCTTATGATCATCTTATGGCACAGACAATCACAAAAATCACCTTTAAAACTTTATTGATTTTCCACCTGATTAAAGCATAAGATAACAGTATTATACATTATATTTTACATAGAAAACTTTACATATCTTTTCATATAACTTCTCAATGTTTTCAAAATGTGTACATCCAGTAGGCAGAGGTTGCCTTTTAATTAGCAACTTTAAAACATATTTCAGAATATAGTGCATAATCAATACTAAAAATGATAAGATAATTTATATGATAAAGAATACAATGTAGAAATTTTAAATAGAAGAAAGCAATTTGCACAGGAAGTATATTCAGTTAGAGAAGCAAGGAAGGGAATTCCTGGACCATGTATACAGAAATATACATATATCAGACATTTTTTCCTTTTCCTCTATCAGGCAGTGGAGTTTAGCAGTAATGCTACAGTGTATAAACCAGAGGTTTTTAACCTTTTTTTTTTTTAAGAACCCTATAATTATATTGTAAAATTCTGAGGAACCCCAAACCTCTCTAATAGCGTGTCTGAGGGCTGAAAATTGTAGGGAACCCTTTAAGGATGCCCGCCAAACCCAACAGCTCCTAAGAACCCCTGTTAAAAAAAAAAAACACTGACCTAAACTGTAGCAATATCTTTGGGGCCATCTATCTATCTATGGAGATTGTGGTCTAAAACATCTATTCCATACATTGGCAATATTATATGAAGGAAGCCAGAAGGATTACATTGTACTATTGTCTAGCAGTGTTTTTCAACCAGGGTTCCTAAGAACCCTTGGGTTCCCCAGGCATCCCTAAAGAGATCCCTGCAATTGAAAATAGTATAAAATACTATTAGAGAGGGTTGGGGTTCCTCATCATTTCACTTGGGGTTCCTTAACCAAAAAAGTTCGAAACCACTGTTCTTGCAGGTTATGCAGAGCCAACAACTGAGGGGAAAAAAAATAATTCCTATAAAGCAAGTGATAAAAGAGAGTGCTAAAAACACAGTAAATAGAAATCGTTTTGTTTGTCCGTTTACATTATTTAAAAATATGTTAATGGTGTCTTGCAAATTTAAAATAAACCAGAATCATTGATGTTTTACAAAGTATATCAAGATGTATTAAACAATGAAGGGAATACTCAGAGCAATTAAAGCTACCATATACAGTAGCTTCCATACCCAATGTGTACTACTTTCCTCGATCAAAACAGGGGAACAGAACAAATTGTAGAAAGAATAAGGCTGAGCTCAAACAGCAGGCGATGCGGCATGCGCGCACCAACATGCAGCGTGTGCGCGTCTGTTGCAAATTTGGGTTGTGCAGTGGGAGTTTTCAAACAGAAAACTCCACCGGCGGCAAAGTGCAGCCTTGTCGCTGCGACATTTTGCCACCGCGACATTTTGCCACCACAACCCAAATTGATCTTTTGGGCTACAGTCGCGTGACGCGAGCTGGTTCAGCCAATCAAGGCAAACCAGCTCCGTGACGCGTTCGTTACACGCCACCGCCACGCCCCCAAACGCCGCGATCAGGCTCCTGCTGTTTGAGCACAGATCACTTTGCTGCAAGGAGGCGCAAACGCTAGCAAGCTGCCGTAGCAGCCTGTCTGAGCGAGCCCTTATGCACTACATCCGAGGCATTAGGCATGTTTGGGGACCTGTCTGAGACGTGACTGTCAGAAGTGTTCTTTATCAACACTGTACGGGGGGAGACGGGGGACACTTTTGTACTCACCCTAACTTGTTTGTATACCTGGTATGTAATAAAGCATAATGAGACCCCATTACAGTGAATGCTTCGATACTGTGTAACACTGGAGAGCCTTCCTGCTACAGACAAGATTTTACTCACTTGTAATTTAAGGTAATGTAAATATACGTGGTACAGATGTTATAAATGATTCCAAAATGTTGATATAGCAATTTTTAAGTCTTTAAATGTGTCTATAATTACATTGTCATAAGCTGGTGTCTCTTCTATTGATAATTTTGTTTTCTGATCTGGTCCCTGTGGAGAAGTAGTTGAAGACCCCAGACATAAACTTATCAAAATGGCTAAATTAACATTCAAGAAAACAGAAAATCTGAATGTTATACAGCAACGTATCCAAAGAATTAACAGGCCCAAAATGACGTGCCACACATTTTACTAAGGTATATGAATTAACAAAATGTTTTATCTTAGCAGCAGAAAATACTGGTTGCAACAATTCTAATTCCGTTTATTCCTCCTTAGGAAGTTCCTAGCTCAGCCTTTGATATTACTCTGTGTTATGCCCAAAGCACCATTACCAAATAAGGTCTCCATAACCAGATAAAAACAAAAACACATTCAATTTGAATTATTCCCAATACATTCATCCTATTGGCTCAAACATTCATGTGTTCCTTCGCTTGGATACGAGCATAACATCTACAATCAGTTTATGTTCAGACTCCCGCCCCAGTGAATATCAATTTATTGTAGCACACAAATCTAACCACAATATTGTAATACACTAATGAATGTAAACGGCTTTTTACTTTTTAAACAATATACATATTTCAAAACGTAATTTCTTGACGTGACTAAAATAACACAATGTAAATCCTTTCCTCTTAAATGGGCCGCATCATTGATAAATTAATTGTGAAGTCTGACAAGAGTACTTTTATTTTGTTTGAAAGTAGCAAATACATTTGAAAACAATACATTGGTATGATAAAAAGGCTTCATTTTTTGCGAAGTTATTTAATGATATATTATTATTTTTAAACTATTTACTTTATCCCGATACATTTGGCTTTGAAAGCAGGATCACACCCAGCGCATAATCAACAAGATAAGATGAAAGGGCACACAAGACATTTGAGATACTATTGTATCAATTTCAAAAACAAACTAAAAACATGACCATGAGTAACAAAGACACAAGATCACCCCACTTCAGTAAACCCGCACACCCCTTCATATAGTTCCTGGGTCAGAACAGGTAATATTAAATGGAAAGAAGGACGAGAGCTGACAGGGTAAGAGGAATATAATGTGCAATTTCATTATAGAACATGCGGAATCTGATTCATCTGATGAGCGCGATACATTAGGACTCTTACTTAACCCCAGTAATGTTTCCATACTGTGAAGCCGGTTTTATTGCAATGAAAAAGTTTCCTGTGTTAACACTGATGTTTAAAGGCCTAACACACTGTACCAGTACCTGCCATCCCAGCTGAGAAAGCACAGTGTAATGCCAACGTTTTGGGGACAGAATACTGATAATGTACAACACTGGATGAGAGAGAAAGAGAGAAAGACGAGAGAGAGACGAGAGAGAGAGAGAGAGACGAGTAGATATAGATCATTATTTTTTTAATGCTGTACAGGAGACCGTTTATCTTATTGATAAAAACACCTGAGGAATGACCTGTAGCAGGATCCGATTATCTGCACTGGGTCCTTTTTCCTTCCAACGGAACGAGTATACAGTAGTTTTGATGCGTAAACTTCACATAACCGTAGTAAGTATTGTAACCGTCATGCTCATTTCTATGGATCGATTCTCCAACCCAAAACAGTTGGTCCAATTAAAAAAAAAAAAAAAAAGTGCTGAACAGACCCTGCAAATAACAGGGGGCTCAGCTCCAGTGCTCAAGACCCCCCCACCCCTCAACAAGTCAGGTTTTAATGATATCCCAGCTGCAACAGAGGTGGCTCAGTCAGTCCCTGCTGCAACACAGGTGGCTCAGTCAGTCCCTGCTGCAACACAGGTGGCTCATCACTGATTGAGCCACCTGTGCTGGAGCTGGGATATTCTGAAAACCTGACTGGGGGGGTTCCTTGAGGGGGACCGTTACCTACATCAAAACCCTCACGCATTATTTAACTTTACGCTGGGCAACCGAGTTCCTTCGATACTCAACTTTGAAAATAAAACCTATCTTCACCATTTTCTTATATTTCCAAGTTATAGCAAAATCAAAGAGGGGAGCAGAAACCAACCGCTGGATGGTAGAGGAAAGGAAAATATATTTCCAGCCATCAAAAAGCTTTACCCCCCAAGTAGCAAAAATAAAAATATATATATATCTCATTAGTTTGTCCTCATTCTTCAAATAATTATAATAACTTAAATAGTTCAAATTATGCAAGTCAAGCCCCGCACATTATGAAGAGAAAAAGATACAATACAGCCAGCACAATATGTTTAACATGAAGAAACTATTAAACCTAAATTGCTATGAGTGTTGCTTCCCATATGACATGGCCAAGGGGCGTGCCTACCACCAAGGGGTGTGCCTACCACCAAGGGGTGTGCAGCTGCAACAAAGCAAAGATGGACAGAACAAACGACACAGGGTCTTCTTCTGGGTGGTGAAAGCTGAAACCAATGATTTTCTCACATTGCACTGTACATAACTGAAGAGTATAGCACTGCCTCTGGTATACCATGGATGTTGGCGGCATCCTTTAAATGACTCTCCAATGGCGGGTTTCCTAAATAGTCGCATTGATTTTGTCTGCAGCTCTGGAACAGAGTGGCATAGCTTCCGGTGTAAGGAGGCCGGCGTTCCCGGCACGGTGTACGGTGCTAGGCAGAACTGGACCCGGCTGCCTGCAGCTGCTCTTCTGGCATCCAGATTTTAAAAACAAGCCCAATGCGCAGAAAAAACCTCCGCAGCACCGCGCGCAGCTCGGGAATCAGGTCAAACTGCATGATCTCGCACAGGTACGGGTAATACTGGGACGCGTGGGCTTTAAACTTTAGAGACAAGAAATAGATAAATGCATTAGTAGGGGAAGACAAGAGCAAGATTAACAGCACTACGTTCAGAGTCTGTGTGTGCGCAGGAAGAACACAGGAGAAACATTGCTGATGGAACACCTGCTGGTGCTGCAAACCGTAAGGTAATAGGGCACAATAAAGATTTCTTCATAAAATGAGCAAAAAAACAGCCCTTTCGTGGGTTGAACGTGTTCTATGGATGAAATGGTTTGGAGCTTTTGTGAAAAGCATATAAACGAATGTTAAATTCTCAAAATCAAATAAATGAAATAAAGAGAACTATATTTTTAAACAACTCCACATTTTGCGTGTATCCTCTCTACGGTCCTCATTGAATATGCTGTTCAGCAGTTTCCCCATGCTGGAGAAGTGATGAGCTCCACTCAGTTGCACAGGGAAGCAGCCTCACTGCTTATTACAAAATGCCTTTGCCATTTAGTGAAACATGGCTGGCAGAGACAAATGCAAGGACAGAGTGAAAATGGACATCAAACCAAAAACGTTTTAATGCCCAAAGTATACAATGGTAGAGCAATGGGTGAGCTATTCCTGCTCCCCCTTCTACGACTGTTGATGGTTGTGCTACCTCTATGCAGTTTAATAAGAGTCAGTGTTAGGAGACACTGTGTATGCGCATATTAAGATATACAGTGTGGTATTGGGGCACATTTTGGTCATGAGCTTACCTTCTCGTCGCCAACTTTAAGTGTTTTGGTTAGAAGCAGTAGCAGCAGGTTGGTCCAGGCCTCACGGTGGCTTTCTGAATTCACAGTAATGAAGTAAGCTAGCGCCTCACTGCACACACTGAAACAGGTTACACACAAGTTACACACAGGTTACACACAAGTTACTTCTGAGCAACGGAATCGGACAGTTGGTTGCGGTCATTTTATCGCAACCAAGTCGCCGCCAAGGGACCATGCGTCACCGCCGTTCCTTCGTTGGACACTCAGCCGCCAGCCGCCCCGCAAATAAGGTAAGTTAATTTAAGGGAGTTTAGGGGTTAGGGTAAGGGCTTGAGGATAGGGTTTTTGGGGGGTAAGGGGGTTAAGGATAGGGTTTTTTGGGGTAAGGAGTTAAGGATATTTTTTGGGGGGTAAGGGGTTGAGGATAGAGTTGTTGGGGTAAAGGTTGTTTTAGGGGTTAAAATGGTAGCGTTAGTATTAGGAGTTAACATTAGGGGCTTTTAGAGTAAGGGGTAAGGTTAGGGGCTTACCTTGGCGGTGAGGCAGACGGCGGAGCGATGTCCCAGCGGCAGATAAATGCCGGCGGAGATTTGGTTGCGGCAAAACACCATGACCAAATGTCCTAGAGTGCTGAGCAACTCTGACAATGCCAACATGTCTGTAATCGGACAATGACAGCCGAGTATACGTTAAAGCAACATGGCTGTGTTTCTAGGAGCTCAGAGAAGGTAAGTGAACGTTACACGGTATTACAGAGTTATTTATAACCCACTGCCAGCAACATTTATTATTATTTAACAGTGCCGCAGTGTGATGCAGCACTGAAGGGGTTAAACCGGAAGGGGTCTCACTTTAAAAGTCTCTGTTGGATGTCCTCCCAGGAATCCTTCCGGCTCTCGTCCGTGTACATTCGGAAGAGGATTCGCAAACCGCACGCCAGGCTGCTCGTCTCCTGCTTCAGTAAGTTGGGTTTGGACTTCCCTTTAAATCCTAAATACAAAAAATGGGAATAAAACGGGTTCAAATCTGCACAATAAATCCAAAAGAATTGCAGGAAAGGGGAATGGTTAACACAAGAGGCCTCAATTCAATGCGTTTTACACTAAAACGTGCAGGACATTAAGTGTACATCTGCGTTGCCCCAAAGGCGGACGCCTGATGGGGCTCCCTAAGAGCTGCTCCCCCTCTGCACAGGACGAGCGTGCTACGGGTTAACATTTGCTTGTACTTTGTGGAACGTCAACCCCACCCACTGGAATGTTAATGAGCCAAGAGGCCAAAGAACTTTGTGTTCACAGCTGCATTGAATCTCAACCACCCCTGTGTACATTTGCGTTCCCCAAAGGTGGACAGCCATTGGTGAAGCCAAAGGGTGTGAGCTGTTTCCTGATGGTTGGCGATGTTAAAGCTGCTCTATTTCAAATCTGAAACTCACAAGTCCTTTGTACCCTGTACCCAATTTTCCAACTCTATCTGTCCATGAAATGTCTGTGAATTAACCGTTTAGCCCTGTTCTTTTAATGTAACTGTGACAGAGTGAAGTCAACTCCTATCAGTTACGCCTGGGAGACATATGTCTGAGTGCTTCATCCAGCACTCATAAGGGTTAACTCTGGTGGAAGTTAGGAAATCAGAACTCTTTAGCTGACACCTGAGAGCCAGCAAGGTAGATAAAGGATCATGTGACTGGCAGTAGCTGCCAGAGAGAGAGAGAGAAGCACACTGCTGCGTGAGCCCTTAGCCAGAGGGATTTCACCAAAGACTACTTCAACTAAAGTAAGGATTATTCATTTGTTTACTGACTGCTTAAAGTACCCTTATGGTTTGGTTCTGGTTTAGGCAGCCAGCCAGCCTGCTAGATAGGTCTGCTGTGTTATTAGTCAGTTTTTCTCCCAAAGTGGAGCAGGATTTATTTTGTTAAAGGGACAGTGTACCCGCATGTTATGTTACTGTGGAGAAATAAAGCCACTGAACGTTTTTATTTATCCTGAAACTATACGTGTGGACTGTTCCCTGACCTCGGCTACAGGCCGTCCTGCCACAGTAACCATGTATTTTTATAACTCTGTGCCCAGGACATACTTGAAAACGAGAGGTAACTCTCAGTGTATTACTTCCTGGTAACACATTTTTATAAAAAAAAAAAAAAGTAGCCATCATATTGTCCAGTCATATTTTATACTGAATCAGAAGTTAATGTTTGAGAGAAAAGAGGTTTTCCCCTAATTGCGATTATGCTGCACTGTACAATGATACGTATGATATAAACAATGATGATATAAACACGTTTGAACCCATCAGCGAGACATGTATTCCGTCACACAAACATTTTACCTGCTCTCCATAGCGCGGTTCGCTGCTCGTTGTTTGAATTAAAGGCTTTTGCAAATGAATGGGATTCCTGCAGGCAGTCCAGTAACTTGAAGAGGTGTTGGGAAGACATGTACTGGTACATTCCCTGGTCCTCAGAATCAATACGTATATCCTTCTCAAGAGTATCTCTCTGTATGGAGTATCAATAGGACTTTGTTATTTCCAAGGGATACATTTAAAATACCTGCGTCACAGCTGGCTTTTCAGACCAAAAGAAATATATTCAACTAGATTTTTGTCATTAATAAGCAAGAAGCTTTCAGGGTTCCTATCGCCAACAAGATGTTTGAAACTAACGCACCAACGCGTTTCATCCCGTGGGACTTTGTCACCTTGACAAAGGTTTGTTTCTTTCACCATTTGTGAGCCGATGGATTAAATACCTTCTACTTTTATATCTTGGAGATGCCCTCTTATTATTTCTCCTTGGAAATACCTTTTTGCTGCTGTGCTCCTTTGCTCTACACAGCTTGCTGCTGACTCTACCCTGCAGGATTGCACGCTCCGGAACACTGCAACACTGGACTCATTCTGGCTACCCCTAGGGGCCGGTACTGGGCTTTAGCCCTTATATGTTTACCTTTGGTCCTATTATAGGGGATGTTCTCGTTCAGAGAGGGGTTTATATACAAAGGCCATTTGCTGCGGTAGTCAAGTGGACACCGCTAGGTCATTTGTCCCTCTGCATACGTTTATGGACACTTAATTCAATGGATGGTTGCAGTGTGCTTACTTATGCTCCAGTGTTGCTTATGAGAAAGAATATATGCAGTGCACACACTTGTATTTGGGCACCATTTCTCTTCAATTCTCCTAAGACGAAGGTCTAAATATTATGAAATATATACTGATGCTACTCTGTCACAACACACGGTTATATGCAATAATATATTGTAAAATATGAACACTAACATTTCTTACCAACGTAATTATTTATGATTAACTGCCACTTAGAAGGCATTTTACTGTACACTTGTCATAAGTTTATTTTTAACAACTTATTTATTACAATACATCCGTATTTCCAACATGATCGCATTGCAGGCCACTGGCAGGAGACGCAGCGACGTACTTACCTGCGCAGCTGCTAAGTGCTCAGCGTCTTCTTTCTTGCTTGTAGCGGGGTAAAAAACGATGTTGTCTATAGTCTGTATTAACTCGAGCTGCACCACGCACTTAATGAGCAGTCCAGCAAACAGTTTCTGGTCTGCCATTCCTAAACACAAATTCACAGGTTAATGGAATATAAAAATAAATCATTAAAATCTAGACCGTGAATTAAAGGGGAACTGAAGCATGAAATTAGTTTTACATTGAGGCAACAGGAGAAATCTGTAAAATAATATTTGGTTGGTTCAACCAAGTTGGGAGAAGGAGGATATGTAGCAAGTGTCACAAAGTGAGGCAATGCTACAAAAACATGGACTGCGCGCCTCACTGCTTTAGTATCATGGTGGTTTGCTCCAACTTTCCTCCATTTTGTGGCGCGGTTATAAGAGCAGTTCGGGTAGGACAGAGTCGGCACAATATTATGAGACGCATTAAAATCTTTACCTAACTGGGGCAGGTTCCACTCTTAGCCCAAGATAATTTGCGGGCCATGATTGTTTTTAAATGGACCCATATATCAACCATACAAGGTGCTCTTGTAAATAAACTTTTGAGACTGCAGAGATCTCTTCTTCACATCAGTTGAAGACCGAGGCCTCGGCAGTCTCAAAAACGTATGTATAAGTCTACCTTGTATGACTGATATGTTGGACCGTTAAACGCCCTCAAAGCCCAAAGCATGTTACTCTTTCTGGGACCAACATTGCAACCAGCACCCTGTGTCCTAAATCCACGAGACCTCTTCTCAGAGGAGAACTGTGCCAATGTAAGGAACAAGATTTCTACAAACCCCCTGAAAGAAATGAGAATCCTGGTATACAGTATAATCCTGCGCTGTCCTATTTCCAGGCTATGAAAAGGCAGCATGCCCATAGCTCTGGTCCAATGACGCCATGTTAATAGATAGTACCCACATTCGAGACACTTGTGAAGCTCGCTGGACCCCATGTACACTAAAAGAGCCGTAAGATTTAAACCAGAAACCCCACACCCAAAATTATTTACCTTAAAAGAACTGGGGGGCTGCCGGAGCTAATCTGTGGTCTCCCCCCCCGGCCTCCATGGACCCACTAGTCTCCAAAACACAGTATATAGTCTGAATATTTTTTGTTTTATGAAAAAAGTTAAAATATGGCCGCTGAGTGATCAATATAAAGTTGCAACATCAAATTCCGATGAGAGACAACGTTCGATTGGCTGCCGAAGAGAACCTGTCCCCATGGACATGGTCAGGAGACCATGGATCCGCTCCAGGAGACCCCACGGCTAAGTAAAGTAGGTGGGGTTGATTGGCAAAACTGCCAAATATTAATTTTAGATATACTTTGAGTCCAGCTTCAAACGTTAGGATTCTGTTAGGGCTACCATGGTTTGTTCCTCTAACAATTAGGCAATCACATACATTACTGTTATACCCAATAGAACAGCATAATATGCAGCAGCTCGTTACCAACAACAAATCGAGTCACATTTATACGATGTCAATCAAAACAAATGGTCTTATATGCTTGAAAACATGGAATCCAATACTTGGCTGCTTTTACCTGTGAAATGGCCGATAAACACTACAAATAAGCTGCTTCATATTTGTATAGGCATTAAAAACACGTCAAATATTAATGTTTTTCTAAACATCGCCACTATTCTGCTCAACGTTAAAGGAAGATCGAAATACGGAGTCTTAAGCATGTCAGCTTTTGACACAAATGCTCATCTAAAAAAATGATTGAGTGAAAGAGGCGAGAGCTCAGAAGTAGGGGAATGTGTGTGTGTGTGTGTGTGCGCGTGCGTAATGAAGGACTTACTCTCGTGTGATTTTCCTTTCCAGTTTTCCTCTGTCGTATTGGACAGCTGACTGTGCGCTCTCTCTGAAGGATTTCTATCCATACTGCTCACGGACTGGTGATCGATATCTAGATCCTGTGATGACACGTGGCGTAGAGAAAACTATGAGTCCACATATTTTTATTTATAAAAAATGTTTTACCAGGAAGTATTACATTGAGAGTTCTCTCGGTTTCAAGTATGTCCTGAGCACAGAGGTATGATGCATACAGCCCCTGTAAGCCCAGAAACCAAATCCACAAGATCATATAGTGTCAAAAAGGAGTATTGTGTCAAAAAGAGCACTACAAGGAGTGTGACCTCATGTATAGAACAAAAGACAAGAATCCCCAGTGCTACATCAAATATGACATATTATATAGTTATATACTTATCTGTATAGCTTCTCATAAGCAAAGGTCATTAAGTTCAATTATTTGGTCAAAGTATTTTAAGCCTAAAACCACTTCACGGTACGGCCTCTCTGGTCCCAACACTGCTGTGCCTGCAACTATATAACTATATCATTGGTCAAGTTGGATGTAGCACTGGAGCTTTTTGTCGTTGGTGCTGCACAGCTATGATGACAATGCTGCTTAGTGTCAGGACAACCAGAGTTCCGAAACAAGATTTCATTAGCAGGTGGGACGACTCTTATACTACCATGTTCTAACTGGGATTGTCCTGCTGTAACTTGTCCTACAGCAGCTAGATGCTGCACTGCATGTGGCATTACAGAATATATCCCTTATATTTATAGATATCAGAACTGTTCAACTTTGTTGAAGATGCAAAGATAAAATACTCCGTTTTTTCATGTCTTCCACATGTTCACACTTGCTTCATACAGTAGAGGATTTTTGTCACTTTATGGACCATAAAACTTAAAACCATAAAACTTAAAACAAATGAAGTCCCGAAATGCAACAATTGACAATCTAATGCAGGGGTGCTCAACTCCAGTTCTCAAGCTTCTCCACGTCAGGTTTTAAGGACAACCCTGCTTCAGCACAGGTGGCTCAATCAGTCCCAGCTTCAGCATAGTTGAGCCTCTAATTGAGCCACCTGTGCCGAAGTTAGGATACGCTGAAAACCAGACCTGTTGGTGGGGGTGAGGGCGGCGGGGGTGAGGACTGGAGTTGAGCACCACTGATCTAATGTATGCATCACCTTCCATTTCTAACACACATAATTGTACTTGAGACTTATTCAATTAGTCACCTCTTTGTGATATCGTGGAAGGAATATTTTACTCATCCCGTCTGCACGGCAGGCTCCAAAAAGGGAATTATCATTATTATTATTATTATTAGCAGGTGGGAAAAAGAAGCCCCTATTGTATGTGCGGTCCTTCCCTGTGCTGGAGAAGAGATTAGTCCCATTTAAAAAAGGTCTGAATTATTCTCCGGCACAGGTAGGACCAATTCATAGTATTTTGGTGATGGCGATCACACAAGAGATTAAAAAAACAGGGGTGCGCAAACTGGTTGCAGAAGCCCCGCGCTCTTCCCCAAGCCATTTAAATTAAATGTCAGGTGACTTACCGGGATTCAGAGGCTTGGTGTGACACGTCGCCATGGCAATGCGGCGTCAAATGACGCTGCGGAGTAATGTGACGGCACGACCCCACGGTGTCATTTGACACCGGTTACCATGGCAACGCGGCGATGTGACGTCACAAGACCCCGGCAAAAGAAGTAAGGGGTGTGCGAGCACTGGGGGTGCAGCTCAAATAGTTTGCGCGCCCCTGGAATAAACCATTATCCAGACTTCATCACATCCAGAAGACTTCAAGTGGTGTGTTTGTGTCCAGCTAGCATCTCATTGGTCTAATTTTAATTATGTAACAAAGTCTTTGGGAGGGACATTATAAACTAAGCCAGTATGTGAATGGTTTGAGACCTGCAATATGCACTATTAAGTGTCCTAACAATTGTCAACTTACCACAAGCCGTTAGTATGAACACCTCGGTATATTATAGATAAATTACTTACGTAACGTTTCTCTGAAGTTTCCTCCTCCCTCCCAGATGGTCTCCAAGTTAATAAACTGAAAAATACAAATTCAGACCTGGTTACTACAAACATTTAAAAGGGTTACAGCAGGGGTGCTCAACTCCAGTCCTCAAGCCCGCCCCCCCACCCACTCAAACAGGCCAGGTTCTTAAGATATCCCTGCTTCAGCGCAAGTGGCTCGAACAGTCCCAGCTTCAGTACAGGTGGCTCGATCAGAGGCTCAGTCCTTGACTGAGCCACCTCTGCTGAAGCTGGGATATCCTGAAAACCTGACCTGTTGGGGGGCTTGAAAACTAAAGTTGAGCACCCCTGGTTTTCAGCACAAACCAACAGAGCTTACAGTGCAGAACATTCAAGAACGGTGCAATGAAGATGCAAACACTGACAAACTCCAACTAATGTAAGCAATATAAGAAGAAAATCTGAGCCAGAAAGATCCTGGTTCCCTGAAACTTACACACTGGGAATGGTGGTTCTGAAGATTTCCAGCATACAATTACATGTCTGATCCCAAACCTCAGGGCTAAATTTTTCTCCATTTAGGATAACCAGGTTTTCTAAACAATTGGTACCCGATCGTGCCAGCTGCTCATTATCTGTAATGCCAAAGAAAACCACAGGCGTCAATGAGCCGCATGCGAATTATGGTACGCACACAAAAAACTATTTACAGTATATACTTTATGTAGGATCAGGCCCAGCAGCCACTTTATGTTGAAAACCACATATGAAATGAGCATAAAATTGCATGATAAAATCACAAAATATATAAATAAATAGCACAAGTCTCTGCCAGAAGAAATTGTCCCTGATGAAAGCACGTCACGTCCTGAAACGCTTTAGGAGGAGCTTTGAGGGGTTACAGCTCTGTGTGCATCCCTGTCTCATTGCCACAGTCCTGGTGGTTTAACGTGGAGTCCCTTGGAGAGTATACTGCGGAGGCTGTTGAAAATTCTGAAGCTGTGTGTGTGTGTAAGATTTGCTCTCAGCCCCTGGGCGCTCCGGTAGTTCCAGGCAACGGCCGGGAAGGGTTGGTGCGTCACGTCCGGCCATGACGTCATATCCGGAAACCCGGCGCCCTGTGAGCAGTTTCCATCACTGGTGTGCGAGCCCAGGAGAGCGTGGAGCGGTGTTTCGCAACGAGTTCTGGGAAGGAGGAAAAAAAGTGAGCCACCATCACGAAGTGTATGAAGTCTGGGTGAGCGCTTTCCACATTTGATTCCTACGGCACCTTCCCATTTCTACACACTTCAACACCTGCACAGTTGGTAGCGCTTTCCACTCCTACTACCATTCTGGATTTTAACCTCTCAAAGGCCACTCTTGCCCGAGCTGTCATATCAGACGGCATTAACTTTATTCCACACCACTGGGACAATTTCTCTCTGGCAGAGACTTGTGCTATTTATTTTATATATTTTTGTGTATTTATTCATGCAATTTTATGCTCATTTCATATGTGGTTTTCAACATAAAGTGGCTGCTGGGCCTGATCCTAACTCATATAGCGCTTCCCTGTTTGTTTGTTTATTGTCCTTATTTAGCAAGGTTTGGGTACCTTGCATTGGAAGCTGCTTATCTGTTTGGGTCAATTTGGTTCCGTTTGCCATTTTTTGTTTTATATCCACAATCAACCCCTCTCACTCCTAATGGTTCATGTCACACAACCTATCTATGGTTTAAAGTATATATATTTATAGGATTCAATTTTATTCACATCATTAAGGTGTATTTCGTTTCTATTTATTTATTTTATTTTTCAATCACACCTGGATTTATTTGTCAATCCCTTGTACGGTGTGTGGTTTCACGAATTGATCACCAGGCGCACAAATTTTTCTTTTCTTTACTTTATGTAGGGACTGAACGCCCCAGTTGAATTAATTCGCTGAATGTAACGTTTGTATTGAGTTTCCTGTTGTAGGCTTGTTTCTTACTAAACCCCAGTTTGATATACAAATATACAATATTGGGTTTACTGCAGAAACAATTTATCTTCATAAGAAGTACCTGCATATTTGAGTGTTATACAAGTACACATACCTTGTTTTACACACCAATGTAACTGTGTGAAGATATCAGAAAGAAGAACGCTATTTAATGCTTCATAGAACTGTGTAAATACATCACAAATCGCATAAAGTGCATGGTTACACGTAGTCGTCATCCATTCAGACTTCTGAAACAAAAATAGAACACCGGATGTGACTTCTAAATTAGAAAACCGAGTTGAGTCATCACTACAGATTAGATATCAGAACAGCAAATGTTGGATAAATGTGTGAATTACAAGGCGATGATCCTCTAGTTTGGCTACTTTCAGTAGAAATGGGCATGAGAAGTTCTGCATGCCGCTGGACAGCTGACCCCTTTATGGTCGGACTTCAGCACTGCAGACTGGTAGCAGTTATGTTTACAGGCTGCACCTAGGCGGAGTACAATATCTGGTGGCTTGTTCCCCCAGCTCCGTGGATGAGAATGTGGCGGTTCAGATGGACAATTTACACAGTGATGTAAACATGGCACTGGATAAAGAAGCACTCAGGCATTTCCGACTGACCACTGATCAAGTTATTAACCCATTCAGTGACATAAGGGCATTTCACAGGGACATGGCTGGTATTAATCAGTGTTTGGGCAGAACCCTATTTTAATGCCTGTTCTATGTCCTGCTATGTGCGCGTCTCACCTCCGTCTGCTGCTCAGGAAGTTTCATGTTGTCAAAAATCCTGAAAACAATCCGGAAAAGGTCGTGCCACCAATGGTTTTCAAAGGTCTGTCCATAACTTTTCATAATTTCAAACATCACAGTGAGGCCTCTGGGACAAACCGAGCGAGAGAAAATACAGTTACAGGATGCAAGAAGTAAGGTAAGCGATGCAAGAGGTGAGCAATGCATTTCTGTATCTGTTGGTGCAGACTGCCCCTCCTATATATAACCCAATAAGATCAAACTGCTTCGCTTACCTTGTTCGCACATCTAGTTTGCACCGGTTAATAATACATGAAAGCTCAAATAAAACAGGAAACCAGCCTCTGACCCAGACCCGGTCACCAGGTGCTACGGTCATATCATCGCTGGTGTATTCCCGCAGAGCCTGAAACACATTGAGCGGAAAGGGAGGTTGTGGGGATTAAAGTAGCAAAAACAGGTGACACATATGCATATACATACATTATTTTTTAAATAAATAATTTCTGTAGTGTTAGATATGATTTATAGTGGCTGTTTTTTAATTTTTGTATTATTCAACTCTTAATACCATTTTTATTGAGTTTATAAGTATATTCCCCTACTTCAGCACAGGTGGCTCAATCAGTTGCTCAGTTAAAGACTGAGCAACCTGTGCTGAAGCAGGGATATCCTGAAACCTGACCGTCTGGTGGCCTTTGAAGACAGGAGTTGCCCACCCCATCTAAGAGTATTATCCAATATTTCTATAAGAAATTGAGAAAATAAAATGCACTACATACCTGTGGCTTTTCGGAGACGTACTTTGCACAATAACGTATGAGCCGTATTGCTTCCATGCTGGTATCCGGGAAAGCAGCATTGCAGGCAAATTCAGACAAACATTTCACCGCATCCTGAAAGGAGTCGATGGCTGCAGGGAAGTGATGCTGAAATACATTTGCTGGGAGGGGAGAGGGGATTACATTATTTTCTATGTTATCACGGCTATTGAATCCTATGGAGAATCAGAGATATTGTGCATTATGAACCAGTGCAATAACCCTTGCTACATCTGAACCCAATTAATAACCACACTATTAAATACATCTTTACATTTTACTTGGAGGCATGTGACAGTTTTGCAATGTAACTATGGAACCCTTTAAATCAGACTGCGTTGTTCAAAGCATCACTGTGGTAATCCTAGTTTTAGATGCACGTGATCAAGGCCCGTTGCAGAAACTGGCAACCAACGGACTTAAGCCCATCACAGATCGGGTCTGTGGCTGTCTCACTGTTGAAAGACAGCACCATTACAGCCAGTCCAAAACCGAAAGGTTTGGCGGTACAAACAATATTACTTAAAACATAGATCATCAGAAGGAACTTATGCTCAGTCACGTCTGACCCTCCCATCGCATTAAATCCGATATGGGAAAGGTCAAGAATGATCTCTCCCTCTGCAAAGAAACAGTAGGTCGGCAATGATCCAACTGTTTCCTCATGGTGGAGAAAGTCACTGAAATGATCAATTCTGCGACAACGGTATAATAAATGAAGAAGATACTCACTAACAATATGGCCAACGGTTTGGAAAGTCAGCTCCACGATGTTCCCATTGTTGTCCGAGGCTGCTTGGTAAAACACTGCAAAAATATTCTTCCACCCTGAGCGAATGTTACCCGCCTGGGTGTTTACCATCTGCGCAATACAACGTATTACCATATCGCGAATCGTGGGCGATCTTCAATTATACAAACACAAGAACAGATGTTAAACAGTGAATTCTTACGTACCTGGATACATAGAAGGTAACCCACCTAAACCTGCACACCTGTTTTTCTTCATAATGTGTTCAAAGGGCCTTAAGAAATCCTTTTGGAAGCGGAAGTTGGCCAACTCATCCTTTTCAAGGAACTTCATGGAGAGTTGTCGGAGAGAATCGACCGCAAAGATAGCCACATCTTCATTGGGATTGCAGCCAACCTGGTACAACACAAGTGAGTTTGTGAAAACATACTGTGGTGTTTCTGCATCATCTCGTTTTTGTTTATTTTTTAATTGTACATTTTCAGGCTTAATTTGTCAAACACGTTTCCAAAGATTTATTTTTCCAAACAGACATGTAGAGCCTTATTTACTGAACAGTGTTGCTACCTTCCAGCGCCGGCAGGCACCTTACAGCCCATACACGTGTCTTATGGCTCAGAACCACTTTAGTAAATACGGTCCTGTAATGTATTGCTCTAGAATTAGCGTAATAAAGTGGTCTCCTTCATTCAGATAGAAAAAACAGGATATTCAGCGCTCATGCTGTATGATGGTGTGGATGATCCCTTTGAGCATGTACATAAAGCGTCTCCCCAGAAACTCTCAAATCTAGGTGAACCCCCCTTAAAAAGGGGGGAGGGCACCCTGAAATACAAGATAATAAAAAATGCACAAATGCGCACCAGGGATTAGTGGAAGGTAATTTATTAAAAATACACACAAACTCTGAGGGGATCCAACCCCACCTCAGAACAGCTGTGCAGCTGGACGGCTAAGTACTACCCAGGAGAACACCTGATGGTGACTAAACCCTAAGCTGCACAGTATACAAATACAGTAAAATTTATATAAAAACACATGAAAGAAAAAAACAAACATGAAAACAACCTATCAACAGATTTGTATAGAAACCGCCATCTGAACTCACTGACCCCCAGCACGGGTTATCCCAGGGACGCTGAACTCACTGACCCCCAGCACGGGTTATCCCAGGGACACCCAACTCACTGACCCCCAGCATGGGTTATCCCAGGGACAGTCAACACCAGTCCTAAAGGACCAACACATCAGATTTTCAGAATATCTCAGCTTCAGCTCAATCAGAGGCTCAATCGTAGGCTGAGCCGCCTGTGCTGAAGCAGCGACTGATTGAGCCACCTTTGCTGAAGCTGGGACATCCTGAAAACCTGACCTGTTGGTGGCCCTTGAGGACTGGAGTTGAGCGCTCCCTGGGTTACATAAATCCCAGATAACGTGGTACCCGGTGCGTTCATCTGAACGGGAGTTTAGTAAATACCCCCCTTTAAACGTGCATATTTATGCTGCGACGATCTAAAAAGCAATTAGTTATTTATCTCATCATAATATTATTGCTCGTCAACTTTTAGGGACTGAAATGTAAAACCTTCCATTGGCCAACTAAGCAGTCCAATATATAAACGTACATATGAAACCAAAATCGGCATCATCATTTTAATATGAATGAGCCATGAAGTTTTTTGGATGATTTAACCCCTACGCGCCAAGAGGGGCCAGAAACAGCGTGACAGTGAAGGGGTTAAGGCAAACGCATACTCCACTATTCATTATTCCATTAAAGACATTTTAATATTTGGCATTCTCCAAGGAAATCTCACTTCATTCCTTTTTATTATGTTTCATAAGAAACTTAATGACTTATTCCATATAGCGCTTTTCTCCCAACGGGACACACAGCGCGTCACAATCACAGTACAGCGCGCGGTACGCAGCACCTAGGAATGTTACACAAAGTAAACTAAACTAACTGGTGTTCGTGGCGTAAAATGAATGTGAATATAACCGTGCAATAAACCCAGTGAATATAGATAGACACGGATATCACTTATACTGCAGCTCCATGGAACGTGGTCTTCCCACGTGGCTCGTCCTTGAAAACCTCACGTAGAAAAGAAAGCCCAGAAGGAGCCACGTTGGAGGATCATGTTCCACGGAGCTGCAGTATACGTGTATTTTGCGGTCTGGGTTACCGCAGGCGTTTAGGCTGCATCCGAGTCTGATCGCAAAATATCAATTTTATTTGTTTGTGCCTTATTTTGTTAACTTTAAATCATATTAGACACGGTGCCTGCCCCGCAGAGCTTACAATCTATGATTTTGGTGCCTGAGGCACAGGGAGATATAAGTGACGTGTGCAAGGCCACAAGGAGCTGACACCGGGAATTGAACCCGGGTCCCCTGATTCAAACACAATGTCGTTATCAGAGTCTTAACTCACTGAAACGCTCTATCAGATAATGCAGCAAACTGTGGTACTCTCTGGTCTTCTCTCAGGTGGTTAAACAGATACCCCAAGGTCCCATAAGGTTCTCCATGAACCTACCTGTCCACAGCAACTACGACACTCTGCGAGCTGGTTTCGCCGACAGATTCCTGAATGCTGGCCATCTGCTTCTTATCGACTCCTCCACCAACAAACGTACCTACAAGAGAACATATACCGTGTCCATCACACCAACAAACGTGTGTACAAGAGAACATATACCGTATCCATCACAAGAACAAACGTGTGTACAAGAGAACATATACCGTGTCCATCACACCAACAAACGTGTGTACAAGAGAACATATACCGTGTCCATCACACCAACAAACGTGTGTACAAGAGAACATATACCGTATCCCCTCACAAAAACCCGTGAGTACAAGAGAACATATACCGTATCCATCACACCACAAAACGTGTGTACAAGATAACATATCCGTTATTCCATCAACCAACAAATCGTGTGTACAAGAGAACATCATCCCGTTCCATCACACCACAAACTTGTGTAGCACGATAAACATAATACAACCAAGATTGTCCAGTCACAGCCAACAAACGTGTGTACAAGAGAACATATACCGTATCCATCACACCAACAAACGTGTGTACAAGAGAACATATACCGTATCCATCACACCAACAAAACGTGTGTACAAGAATACATATACCGTGTC